>JAGTTL010000129.1:66976-106514 GCA_036851935.1 Coregonus suidteri
CGCCTCTCATGGTAGTGTCAATCACCACGCCAGAGTCAGCCACCATCTCCGTCCCCTCATATAACTTCACCCTGCCACAGAGCACAGGACAATGCACAAATCAGGGGACTTTTAAATTCCCTTGTCATTTCTAGTCATGTTCCCTCTAGTAATCATCAAAATGAAAGTAATCCTATAACTTCACACTGTCCTTATTTATACCACTGTCTCATACCCATAACATGTGGTTGTTGTGGGTAGCTGTAGTAGTTGGCATATGGTCATATAAGAGATTAGTCAAATGAAGTGCCACCAAACTAAAACACAGTGGCAAGTAACCACAGAACTCAAAATGGGCGATTTGGATGAACAGAGAAAGAGAGAAAGAGAGAGAGCAGGCCCCTGTCCCAGCCGCTGCCTGAGTGAGTGAGTGAGTGCAGTTCAGCGCTGCAGTGCTCCATTGACTCCTCTGCACAGCATACAAAGCAGGTGTCTCTCTGTTTGGGTCTGAATAGGGCCTCCCTGCCTCTAAAAAGACCTGTCTCACTTTCTCCACTCTCCCCTCACTGCACCCACTGGAGAGACCCCCCCTCCACAACCTCCTCAAACTCCACCCCCCAACTCTCCTTTTCTCTGGCAACTTTTTTATAATGGGCAGTGGCGTGTATTCATGGATGCCAAGGGAAGACAGGCTTCCCCCAAAAAATGGACCAAGAGAAAAACATACAAAATAATGTATATTTCGTCTCACTGTGTATCATACATTTCCTTCAATTTGCAAGAGGCTGAATGTATCTCACCGGAGAAAGCATCTGAGTGAATGAAACAGTGCCACACTGTCTCAGTATGTGTAGCGTATCTATCTGACGCTGTATGGTCAGGAAGCATATGACATTGTTGCCGCCCATAGCATTGAATTCAAGGAAAGCCAGCGAGCATTTGGCCTCCCTTGATAAAAAATAAAAATTAAATAATAGCCAATCAGTGTTGAGCTAAACAGAGTGAGCTTAGCTGTGAATGGTCCTGGTGCACCAAAAAAAAGTGTCAAGGGAAGCCAGTTTGGATTTGGCTTCAGACCAATCACATCACAAGCCAAACCTCATTATTGACAGAAAAAACTTGAATTGTTGCATCTCCTTGTGTTGTTGTCCTCCGGTGGCTAGCTTGCTAAAATTTTACCTTTCCTAAATTAGCAATGGATGGAGATAGGGATTTGGACTTACTTAATTTTCCGTACTGGCCAATGATTATAATGGAAATTCTGATCCAACCATAAATTCATACATTGTGCTCCTGGAAGTTAACATTTAGCTAGGTGTAGTATGCTAATGTTAAATAGCTGGCCTGGTGCATCGTTGCCCATGAAAGGTAGTTAGGCTAGCGAGCAAGCATTTTAGTCAGGTAGCCTAGGACAACAAAAACTAAAAGTGTGTAATGTATGACAGACTCATAGACCGTTTAGGCAACATGAAAGAGGAGGATGGCAGTGGCGTTCCTCTACAAGTAGGGTGAGTCAACATGTTTTTTCTACTTGCACGCACACGCACACGCACACACACACACACACACACACACACACACACACACACACACACACACACACACACACAAATCAGTTCCATGGACAGCCACATCATATTTAGCTTACGTTGATTGGACTAAATCATTTTTGGTATCTTTTAGATGTCACTGTATTAGACGAAGCATAGGTGATTAGATGATGTTGAAATGTTGAAGTTGAAATGGTGCTGGAATAGTGGAGGCAGCTCCTGTTTTCTTTGCGACTTGCGGTAACTCTCCGTGGTTCTAAATCAATAGTTGTTTAGTAGTCTGAAAATGTCGGAAACATTACCTTGCTTGACCATGGTGTAGGTCATGTAACTGTGTGTTACGTGCAATATGTTTTGTGGACTTCACCGGACAGATGTTGCTCTCCGGTTTTGTAATGAAACCAATATGTGGTTGAATTTATTCTGCCACTGTGTCTTCTTATTGTCTCGGCCTTAGGCCTATATATCACGGTGTCAAGGCATATGAACTAACAGGTTATAGAGCAAACAAAGCAATTATCACAACACATAGGTTATAATATGGCTTTTTTTTCTGGCTTGGCTTCCCCTGTGATTTTATCAATGCATCGCTACTGATAATGGGTCAGAAATATAAGGGTCATACGCAGGTGTTGGTTCAAATGTCTAGCTGATGCTTTGTTGAGCACAATGCGGTATTTATGCCACCCAATAAAGTTGGTTTCTTAACTATTTGCATAAGCAATATGTTCCTCGGACATGACGTCTGATTCAAGATATTCTCTTTCACCTTATTCTGCTATGTTACTCTCAGTGCCTCTACTCAACTACCTCAACTTTTTTCTCTTTCTTTTCTTTCTCTGTCTTTGATCCCTCCCTGCTCTCCCCTCCTCGCTTTAATTTTTTTTCCCCCTTTTCTTTTCCCCCTCTCTCCCCCTTTTCCTCTCTTCTCTCCCCCCCCTTTTTTTTTTTTTTCCCCCCCCCCCCCCCCCCCCCCCCCTTACAGTATTTTCCTCTGGACTGCATATGAAGGGCCTCAGCAAATTCTTCCAAGGATTTGGTTTGACATGGCAAGGGGGACAATAGGGGCAGGGGGGCCCCGGTCTTTTGAAAAAGCCAAAAAAGGGGTTAGGGGGAAAAAAAATATGGAGTATAAATTTGGTAAAATACCCACCCAGCCCAAAAAACTGCCACCAGCCTCTTTTTTTTAAATCATCCAAGCCAAGCCAAGGCAGGAAACCCCCTAGTGGCAACAGGGTCACACACACCGTGTCCCCACACAGGGTCCGCCAGGCCCTGCCCAGGAGGATGAACTGCTTCAATTAAAACCCTTTCGAACCCACTGCCCCAAAATAGTAACAAAAAGGGAATTTCTGATACGTAGCTAAAAGGTACTAAATACTTCAGTCATAAATTCTATTGAAAATAAAACAGTTACTAAACTCTGATACAAATAGAAAATAGTAATGAAAAGAAAAAAAAATAAAAAAAGAATAAGAGAGAAAGAGGGGTGGCCCCTCCCTGATGTACCCCCGGGGGCCTGGGGCTGAGCTGCCAGGGGTTAAGACTTTGCTCCCCGCCCACGTTCGTGGGTCCGACCACAGCAGCTTCACCCCCCTTTTCCCCGTAGGGGTTGGGTTCCCCCCTTTGTTTGGGGGGGCCAAAAAAAAAACAGGGCCACCCCCCACAACCAAGGGCGAAACGCAGGCCCAAAAACGGCCCCCGGACGGGACCCCAACGGCCCAAAGGGCAGGGGGACGGAAAAAAGAAAAAGAAAAGAAAAAGAAAAAGAAGGAAAAAGCGAGCGAAAAAAGAAACAACAGACAGCAAAAAGGCCAGAAAAAGAAGAAAGGAAAAGAAGAAAAAAGAAAAAAAGAAGGGCAAAACAAAAAAACCCCGGGAAAGAAAACGGAAACAAAAAGGGGGGTTTTTTAAATTTTTGGCTCCACCACAACATGTTTTGTTGTACTTATATCCAACAGCAGATTCTGTCTAGGGGGGATTTCGGGAAGTGTCCGATTCAGCCAATTTTCTAATCATGCACCAGCTATAGGCTGCTGTTTGTGTCCTCACTCACTTTGAGGCAGGCCGGGTTTGGGGCTGGCCCAAAGGGTGTGACTGCAGTAGGTTGCTCTTCTGTTTCCCACATCACAAGTAGAGGAAAGGAGCCCTGGTAGCGAAGATGAAGTGCTGTCGTCGTCCGTCACCGTGTTGATGGGGAAGGGGCCCCCTAAAGCCCACCCCTTTGAACCTGTGTAGCCGGGGGGAGGATTACGGAGTAGGTCAATTCAATTCAGTTAACTTAAATTTTAAAAAATATATATTTTTTTTTTTTTCAGCACCTTTTCAATACCTGCATACTAAAATCCTGTGGCCTAATATTAGCAATTTTTTTAGAGAAAATCAAGGCCGGACAAGTAGTAACAAAAACAAACCCTAACTCAACTTACCCACAGCAAACCGGGGATCACTTTTCTGGTGGAACTATCCATCCCTGCAAAAAAAGAGGAGCTAATATCGAATCTGTACCCACAAGAAATATACCAAATTTTTAGAGTTTCCCATAAGAGGTGACAAAATCCAAAATGTAAAAACCCAGCTTTAGTCTTAGTCATGCACTAGCATAGGCCCATTTATAATAACCAAATAGTCCCCTTTAAATGATTTCAGAAGGGGAAAAATTAAAAGGGGATTTCGCTACAATAAAATTTTGGTCATGTTTGACCCCAAAAGGGGGAGGTCAAGGGTCACCTGATTGAGCACCACCCAATTGGGTCGTTTGGGCGCTCCCCCTTGGATCCAGAATGACTGTTGATGGGCTCTGAAGTCTGTCAGGGGACCTCTGAACCTCAGGGCACACGTAATCAGATCCAACTGAATCGTTGTAAAAGCGTTCTAAAACCACTCGCCCAAACCCCGTACCTGGGAGGGGAAAGGGGAGGGAAGGGGGGGCACTTTTGAAGGTAGAAATTCGTAAGTAAAAAAAAGCAAAACATAACGGAACTATCCTTTAAGGGTTTGGTACTTTTGAATCTTTCGGGTTGGGGTTGGTAATAAGTCGCATTTTTTGGGGAGTCGGGATCCCCATTGTACTCATCCACAGTCCCCCCAAGGCACTTTTGCCCGAGCCCGTGGGAGGGGGGGGATGGTCAGGGCATTGCCCCTGGAGTCCTGGGACCGTCCCCTCCCTGGAACACACATAGAACACTGGCATTCAGTTAAACCCAAAGGCTGGGTTTAAAATTCAAGGTCTCTAGCCAGTGCATAACAACCGAAAATGCCCTTAGGCTTTTTAAAACAACGTTCATGGAGATCATTTTCATGGAAAATTGCTGCGCTGTCGGTCAATCGTAATTCCTTTTTAAAAAGTCGGGTTTTTCTTTCTAAAAAGGCCCTTGCAAGAACCCGGCCCCAAGTCATGTTATGTTCATTATTTTGTTTTTTACCAAAATAGATACGGGGGTTTTTTCCCCCTAGAAAAAACATCAAAAAGTTAAAACAACTGCAACATAAAAAAAAGCCCCAGGGGTGGGTTATTTGAATCACAGCGGGTGACTGGGTTTTTTTGGGATATGGGCAGCAGGTGCATGTATGTGGTTTAGCCCAGCAGGGTAGCGCTGTGTGACAGTTGGAGTGCAGGTTTTGTGTGTTTGTGTGTTGTTTTTGTTTTATGTGTTGTGGGGTGGGGGGGGTTTCTTGGGTTGTGTTTAAAAGTCAGAGACTCACGGTCCTGGTCATGTCACACACATCCCCCACCAGATTTTGTCATGTCCGTCTAGGGGTAAAAGGGTCAGAAAAAACCCAAAGAGAAAGAGCAGCCTAAACCCCTTTTTCAGCCAAGAGGGGCTAATATCTTCTTTTTAATCACATTTTGGGTTGGGGTGTGTGAAGTTATTTACCTGCAGGGGTTGCTGACTCAGGGCAGCGTCACGGGGGTCCCCTACACCGTCTCCGTCCCGTCTGTCTGCATGGGGTTGGGGACCTTGGGGGCTTTGTCAGCCTTTGGGGATACCTGAACACCAGGATAAGCAGGGGGAACATGGGGGCCATCCCCTAGTTGCTCAGATTGGATATGTTAACAAGAGTATAAAATTTCACTTAAACAGCCCCCACAAATTTGTCTCCCAAAATTTTGGGGGAAAAGTTTTAGGGGTTTAAGGGGGGGAAGGGGGGGGTTGGGGGGGGAGTGTGGCAGGTCGTGCCGGGTGTGGAAACACACCATTCCTCTATGTCATTGTCACGGGCGCCCCTTTCCCCTTTGCTGCCCGTCCCCTTTTGGGTCAATGTTAGGGACATTGGGACTTTTGTCACGGGCGTACCGAAAGAGTCTGGTCTGGTTCGCTGTCTTTGGGTTCTAGCGACAGTTATCCTGAAAACAAAAAACCCCGTTATTTTCATAAAAAAAGGAAAAAAATACTTACAATCATACAAGTTATTTATCACAACATACACCAGATAAAATTTATCACAGAGGGTCTGAGAGGGAAAACCACATCCCCCAATTTCTTGATCCCGTCCCATCTGGTCCTCGCCCCCTGGTCTCATGCGTCGTTGTCAGCGTCTCGGGCCGGGTTTGGGGTTAAACACAGTTGCCTTTTTGCATGTTGTCATTGTCCATACAGGGTAAGAGGGGTTTGGGGTATCCATCAATGTCTGTGTCGTGCCACATTTTCCGTTCCCGGCCCACCCAAATGTTTGCACTGGAATGAAGAAAGGAGAGTTTTTAAAACCCAAACCCCTACAGTATTCTTAAAGTAGTTTTTCGAGGGGGCGTATAGGGCATTTAGCTCCTTTTTTTCCGCCCAGGGGGAAAGGTAGTAAAAGATCATTTTGTTTACCCCACAGGCCCCTCCCGTTCCTCTCTTGAGCAGGGGGGTTTGCATCAAAAGGGGTTTTAAAGCTGAGTGTGGACAGGCCCTCCCGGGGCACGAAACCCGTTTCTGGTTCCCGGGTAGCCCCCTTACAGCCCCCACACCTAAAACGAGCCCGGGGAGAAAAGAGAGAAGGAGGGGTGGGAGAGAGAGAGGGGAGGAGGGAGAGAAAACATTTTTACTAAACAGCGGCCTACAGACTCTCAAATGATCCAAGGGGCGATGTCTATTTTGGAGATTTGACGCGACATACTTGAAAAAAATTAAAGGGAATTTCACTTAGATTTTGGAAAGGGAGGGGAAAAACATTAACTTCTACATATGATGTCTGCAAAAACCCCAAAAAAAAAAAGGGGGGAGAAGAAAAAAACATGGAATGAGGATATTCAAAAAAGTGACCCCTTTTTTTGGGGCGTTACCTTTTGTTGTTTTCCCCCAATCCAAAAAGAGGCCCCAAGAAGGGGGGCCCCCAAAAACGCCTTTTAGGGATACACGCACTTGGGAGTTCAGGGTGGCGGAAAACCCTAACGGTTAAAGCCAAAATGAAATGGGAAAAGGGGGGGGAAATGAGGAAAATGACAGAGTAATGGTTGGGTTTTTGAAAAAGGCCCGGCATCAATTTAATTCTCTTTTTGCAAAACCGCTGCCCTAAAGCCCATTAAAAGTTTGAATAGGGGAAAAAACCCCAAAAACCGGCCCAGAATTTCCACCCTGGGTTTTTTGTCATCCTGGGTCAATGCGCGGGGGTTTCCTTGCCCCATGGGGGGGCCCCGGCGGCCCAGAAAGGCCCACAGGACACCCCAAAAGGGGGTTTGGGGAGCAGCGGAAAACGAGGGTTAAGCCGGGGTCAACCACGTTTTTCGTTTTTAATTTTGTTTGTTTTGAGAGAAAAACCCAGGGCGAGGGGGGGGAAAAAACTTTGCCATTGTTTTTTTTCCGGGCCCCTTTTCCCAACCTTGGCATTTGGGTTCCAACAGGGACTCCCTTCCCCCTTTGGAAAAGGGGGGACATCTGAAAACCATCCATTTGGACTCGCTGAAGAAATTTTTCCCCAAACCCCCACCCCCCCCACAACCTACATTCTTGTGTCCTCCCGGCCTCCTAATCTTTGATGTACGGCCCGGGCTTATGGGCCCTCATCAATCCACTTCCCCAATCAGCAAGTCAAACCTTTCCCCCAAAGCTTGATTCCACTGATATTTTGAAAAAAACCTTTGGAACCCCCCTGTGGGTTACTTCTCATGCCCCCCCTTTAAGAGGAAAAAAACGTTAAAAGTACAAAAAACAAACCCCAAACAGCCAGGAAGCTTTTCGATTTGGAAATGGTTGTGTTTAAACCCCGGGGAAAAGTCTTAGGGTGTTTGCCAAATCCCCCCTACCACCTTTGAAAAAGGCCCGGGGGAAATTGGTCAACCATGTTGGGGTTAAGCGGAAAGTTGATTTAAGAATTTTGTAGGGTTTAAAGGTTAAAGGGGCCCCTTTTTTTGGCCCCCCCCCTTTTTTTCCCCCCCTTTAATAAAACCTGACAGGGAAAAGCTATTTCCAGGTGGGTACCATAGGGGCCCCCCGGTTTTAAAATAATCAGATGGAAAGGGAAAACCAAAACCCAGTGGGTTTTGAGGAAGGGAAAAAAAGGGGAGGGGATTTAATTTGGAGGGACAGTGTGTGTGCTTTTTGTACCGGGCCCTTGGGGGTTTGGCTTTACTCCCAACCCCCCCCGGGGGAAACCCCAAGGAGGGGGCCCCGGAACCAAAGGGGGGCCCAGGGGGGCTCCCGGGGCCTGACCCTTATGGGGGAACCACCCCACCTTTGGAGGGGTAACCCACCTCCCTAGAACGACCAGGTTTAGAGGGGGACGGGGGAAAAAAATAAATAGGGAACGAAATGGGGTAAAAAAGAAAAAAAGAAAAGGAAAATAAAAAAAAAAAAGGGGGTGGAAAAAGGGGTTTGAGTACAGAAAATTAAACCGGTTTTGAACAAAGCCCGTCACCAAAACTAAATTTCCTTTTTGCCTGGGTGAGGCGTTTAAAACCCACTTTCCCGGCCAGCTAATTTTCTTTTTCCCTTTTGTGAACCCGCAGTCCCAGGGGCCGGGGGGGCCATTTCAGGGCCCTCAGGCAGGGCCCCCAGCGAACCCGGGTTTTTGGGCCCCGGGTTTAGCAGAAAGCTAAGGGGGGGGGGGAGAAGGGAAGAGGGGGAAGGGGGAGGGAAAAAAAAAAGGGAAGGGGGGGAAAAAGGGAGAAGAAAGAAAGGGAATGAGGAGGAAACTTTCAGAAAGGGGGTTTTTTTCATTTTCCTCCAAACCTTCTCCAGTTTCCATGGAAAACCCCTCCCTTTCCCTTTCCCCAGGAAGGGGGACACCTTTGGGAAAATAGTTGACACCTAAGCAAATCTCACTTAACAAACAAACACCAACAAAAAACCCCTTTAAAGTTTTGAAAAAATTTTCTAATTTTATTTAAAAATATCCCATTACTTTTAAATGTTTTTAAAAACTTGAACAAATAAAAGAATAAAAATTTTTCTTCAATAACCCCCATTTTACTTTGTTTCCCCCTTTGTTTTTTTTTTCCCAAAAATGGAAAAACAATACAAAATTTATTCCCACCTTTTGAGTGGCACCTGAAAAAAAAAATTTAGTGAAAAAGTAAAGATTACACTTTTGGGGGGATTTAAAAACCCAAACAAAGAGAAATAAAAGGACAACCCTGTGTTTTGGTTTTGATAAGAAGGCTTTCCCCCCTCCTTTCCACACGCCCTCCCTTTTGAACTCACCCCCCCTTTTTAAATGGGGAAGGTGGTTTTCCCACAAGCGTGTGAACTCGGGGGGGAAAGAGGGGAAAGGGGGAAAGTCAGCGGAAAGTAGAAAAAAGGGACACCCCTTTTCCTTATTGTCGAAAAATAAAAGGGGAGGGGAAACTTGAAAAAGGGGAAGGGCTTTTCCAAAAAAAAAAAAAGGGAAAATATTTTGGTTAAATGTTTTCAAAAAAGTGCAAAAAAAAAAGAGATGAAAAAACAGAAAGAAATGTGCCTATGAAAAAAAAAAGCCCTTTCCAGCTAAAGTGGGAAAATTGTGGGTTAGTTTTTTAGCCCCTTTGGTTTTCCGCACACTTCTTTTTAAACCTTTTAACCATACCAAAAATTTTTAAACCCTCTTTTTTTGGGGAAGGAACCAAAAAGGGGGGAGCCGGGCCCCTGGAAAAATTTCCCCAAAATTTAATTTTCGTAAACCAAATTTTTTTCTTCGATTTCCAAAACCAAAATTGAGGGGTTTGAAACCTTTTCCAATTTTGCTTTTTTGGGTAAGTTAAAGGGAAAAAAATTGAAACCAGAAAAGAACCGGCCCCTGCCCCCCATGTAAGGGGGGAAAACAAAAAAGTCAACGGGGTAAAAACCGCGAGAACAGGGTTTTGAAAAGTTTAAAAGAAAAAAAAGGGGGGAGCGAAAAGGGGGGAAAAACAAAAAATTGATTTCAGGCCTTACCAAAGTTTTCCCGGAGATGGTTAAAGTGGAATTCTTCGTAAAACCGGGGGGCCCGGGGGAAAATTTTAAATTCTGTTTACGTTTAATTAGGGCCAGTATCTAAAGTACCTTGTTAATTTCCCCTTTGTGGAACCTAGATTCTGTTAAAACTCTTCTTGGGGTGGAGGCCAAGGCCACCTAAAATTTGACCCACCGGGATTTTAACCCGATTAAAGGGAACTGAAAAAAACGCAGGGGGCCGGGGTTTAACCTCCCAGGCAACGCCCCTGGGTCCGGTTGCAGGTCTGTGAGGGGGGGGGGGAGAAGGGGGGACAGGAGGGGGTGGGGAGGGAAGGGGGGGAGAGCCCCTTTTTGATAAATGGGGAAGAGGGGTTTCTTTTTCCCGGGGGGAAAAAAAAAAATTAAAATTTTCCAAGTAAGCCCTTTTGGGAAAACCCGGCTAAAGGGGAAAAAATTTTAAAAAATGTGAATTTTCGAGCCAATTACTTACAATACCCAAATTTTGACTTAACCACAACTTTTTCCCTGGGCTTAAAGAAAAAGGGGGGGAAAGAAAAAAACCCAAAAAAAAAATTCAAAAAAGTTTAATTTTTCATGCTTGTGGGGTTTTACTAGCTAACTTTTAAATTTTTAAAAATTCCCCTTTGCTTTTAAAAATTTGCCTTTTTAGGCCCTTTTGGGTGGGCCATCAAAAATTACTTATCTTTTTTTTTGTAAATTTAAACCTTTATACAAGCCAAGAAAAGTTCAAAACCTTCAAATTGCAAAAAAAGTTGGAAAAAAAAAAGGAAAAGGAAGGTTTTCCTATTCGGGGTTTTGAAAGAGGTTTTTTTTTTTCCCCCAAATACCCCTTTTTTTTCCAAAATTGGATATTATTTCTGGAAAATCAAAAGTTAAACCCACTTTTCAATTAAAAAAGTTTTCCAAAAAATTTTGGCATTAAAAGAAAGGGAATTGGGAAGTCGCCCAAGGAATCGGGATGGGGGGCTTAGCCTTCTCTTCTTTAGCAAAAAATACAATGGGGCCCCCCGAATTATACTGGAAGGAAAAAATTTTTGTATTCAAAAAAGAAGGGAAAAAGGAAATTTTATTGGTTGTTTGAATATGGTATTAACCAGCAGGAACCCAAACCACAAACCAAATTGAATTTTTGGAAAAGGGGGATATGGTACCCTAGAAAAAAACGGCACCATTTCAAGCCCCAAAAAGTGAAAAATGCCCAAACATTTGTTAAAAAAAAGGTTATGCTTTGCTTGAAATGGTTATAGTACCGCCCCAAATCCTTTTAAAAAATTTAAATTAAAAGTTTAACATTTCAGAAAACCAAATTGGAGTTTGTTGTTAATTTTAAAACCAACCAAAATTGGGGGCTTGTTAAATTGTTGAATAATTTTCACACTTCCCAAAACCCATTCGGGGGAACCAAAAAAATTACATTTTAGTATTTAAAATTTACCAACGCTTACATTGGTACATTTTCCCCCCCCCCAAAGGAAAATTGTGGCCGAGTCCCCTGGGGCCCTCGCACCTTTTGACCAGGAAAAAGGTGCGTGAGTGCCAGAAAATCCCAAAAGGAGTAAATTAACTCGCGGATCGTTAAAATGTTGATAAAGTGTTCAAAAGAAATATTTTCGGGTGATTAAAATTTAATGGTTTCAAGGCCCTTCAAGAAAAAGGCTTCAAAGGGGAAACCGGGCCGAACCTTTTCAGGTATCGGGTAAAACCAAAGGGATTTAAAAAAACGCCAAATAAAACCTGTTTGTCCACTTTCTAATTAAAAATGTTAAAACAGCCATAATCGGTGTGGTATTTTAAGCCATATCGGAAAAAAATTTTTCCCTGGGTTTAAAGGTATAAGGGTTTTAAATTTTTGGGGTTTTCCGGGAGAAAAAATTTTTTGGTCCGAAAAATTGCACCATTTTGGTTGGCCAGTTCTAAAACTCCCCTTAAGAATGACTGAAAAACGTAAACGGGGTTATGGGGAACTAAAAAATTGGGGTTGGGGGGGGAAAAAGGAATTAAAAAAGTGGCTAAATGATTAAAACATTCAAAAAAATCTTGGATAAGAAAAAAAGAAGAAGAAAACCCCAAAACAAGAAAAACAAAAAATTGTAAAAAAGTTTACATTGAAGTTGGGGGAAAAAGGGCAAAACTCACCCCATTTTTCATGTAAAGATGGTTTCATAAAACCCTGGAATTCCAATATAATATTTTTTTGTTGAAAATTAGTTTACTACATGCCAGAAAAATCTACATCAAAATCCAAGTTCAAAATTATAAGAAAAATTTGAATTTTGTTCCTAAAGGAGTTAAAAAAGTGATTTTTGGGGGGGGGGGTTTAAACACATACCCAGGGGTTTTAATTGATAGAAAATTTCTAGGTAAGGGCCCAATATTCCCCTATTTGCCAATTTTCATTTAAATAGAAAGTGTTGCCCCGGCCTAAAAAAAAGTCCGCTCAAAAGAAAGTAAAGTTTACTCCAAAGCTGACCAATTTTTGAAAAAAAGTTTGCCCAATTCAAGCTATTTTACAGTAAAAAAATTGAAAAGATTTCAGCCATGTTTATATGGAAGGCCTTCAACAGACTATTAAAAATTATTTTTTTTGGCTAAAAATATAAAATAATTTGGGGGGGCTGTTTTGAACTTCATGGGTTTTTGAAAGATTATTTCTCTAAAAAGAAATATTATGGCTTTAAACCCCCCCTGTATTTATGGATAAAGAGTTTTCCCTTCTAACAAAACAGGGGTTTCTTTTGGGAAAGCTCTCCCATAACCATAAAAAGGAACCCGGGGAGTGTCTGGGCCCCTTTTTTTTTAACTTTGAAAGTTTTTGGAAAAACAGGGTGCAAGGGGGGAAAAAATATTGCGCCCCCAATGGCAATTTCCCACTTAAAAAGATAAACCTTTTCTCATGGAAAAGAAATTACAGAAAAATTAAAAAAAAACCAAAAAATCCTTTGTGGATTTTTGATTTTATTCAAAATTTTTTGGGGGAAAATAAGAGGACTCAAAAAGCAAGTTTTGGCCTACAGCCTGAAAACCTTCTTTGAGGCCCTTGCCCCCAAATCGCCCGTAAAAAAATGGAAACCTGTTTAAACTTGTTATATTTTAAAAGAACCCTGTAAATAAACGCCCCCCAAAACTCCCATCCCAAGAAAAAGCTTCAAAAAACCCAAAAAAAAAGGCCTGCACCGGTGGGGTAATCCAAAACCCGGGTTTAAAAAAAACGGGGAAAAAAAATTTTTGAAACGGGACATTTACAAGCCAGATATTTGTTGGGGCTACCAAAGACCCCCCCCCCTGGGGTCAAAAATATAAGAATACAAAAAACCCAAACCAAGGGGGCCTATAATGATCAAAAGGGCTCCCAAAAGTCGGTACCATAGTAAAAATACCGAAAACCCAAATCCTGCATGAAACTTGTTGTTTAAACCATAATTCCAGGCCCTTGAAGTTTGTAAAGGGGTTTTGGATTAGAGAGGATTGGGGAATGAATGGTAAAACCAAAAATAAACTTTTTGAAAAAAAATCTGTGTTGGAAAAAAGAAGCGAATTCATCCAAAGAAAATCCCTAAAGTGAAGATGGGGGTGGAAAAACCCTATGCTTTGGGGGGGGCAAAGGGCCAGACATGACCCGTGTAAAAAAGAATGGGGGGGGCCCAATGTTTTTCGTGAGATTTTAAAAAGGAAAAAACCCTTTCCTAAGCCAAGGGCTTTGAAAAAAATGAAAGGGGTGGGGGGTTTTACAACAATGACCCAACCCCGGGCAACAAGGATGGCTTCTAAAAGCATTTCAATCCTTTTTTGGCCAAATTTTCCCCAATTAACCCCAAAAAATTTTGGAGGGGGGAAAAAGTCCTTGTTCCCCCACGCAAAGCCCCAAAAATTTGGGTTGAAGATCTGCATAAGGCCAAAAAAATAACCAGCACACGTTGGAAAACCGGAAGACTTACAAAAACTTGTGGTCTTAAAAAGGGTATATAAAAGATTGGGGCTTTTGTTATTAACCAAAATACTATTTCCAAAAAATTTTTGGGGCTAAATTCTTAAAAAATCCTACAAGGATTTTCTTTTTTTCTTTTTCCTCTTGTATAGGATTCCAGGAAAAAATGCAGGCCCCTACTTTTTAAATTCACAAGGGGTGGGAAAAAACCTTTCCCCTATGTATGCGGAGTCACACTAACACTCAGCACTACAGCGACTAAAATGACTGAACCCTTTAACAAAGAGCTGCGTAGTTTCAGAGGGGGTGAAAGGGAATAATTAGTCCTAAATTTTTCTAAAACAAAAAAGCATGTAGGGAAAATCTTTCCCGAAACCCCTAACCTCAACTAATTTGTAATAAATAGTGTGGTTTTTGGGGCAATTTTAGGAAACTAAACGCTTGGAGAAAACCCGGGTTAAAAAACGTCAGGCAAAACATTTGATAAAACAGTAGCTAAAGGGGGAGAATCTGCCAAAAAAGCACTGTTTCCCTTTCAAACAGCACTATCAAAAGGCAGGTCCTACGGGCCCTAGTTTTGTCGCCCCTGTATGTTCAGTGTGGGTCGGTGCAAAAAAGGGATTTGGGAAAAATTTGCAATTGGCTCAAAACGGGACAGTCCCCTTTTGTTACACAGAGACAACTTTAATAATAGCATGAAATTTTCCCCTGGCTCAAAGTGGAGGAGAGATTGATTTAATTTTTTAAAATTTTTTTTCCCCCGGGAAGGGATTGGACATTGGGGTTTTTTGGGGGGCACCAAAAAAAACCCTTCGGGGGGGTTAAACCCAATTTTTACTGGTGCACAAAATTTGGACACCAATTTTTTGGGAAATTCTTTTTCCCCAACCTTTTAAAGTGTGTGCCCATGCACATGACATTACATTTAAGTTTTTTAGCAGAGCCCCAGAGCATTACAGTAGTGAGTGCATACGTTTATACTTTTCCCCCCGTGGGAAAAACCCAAACCCTTGGTTTTGCAAGCCCAGCTCTCCCAACGAGTACAGGGGACTCAAAGGTCCCACAAGAGGTCTCTTCACGAAAAAGGGGCCAGAAAGACTATGGAGGCGCCAGTACACATGAGCCATGATACATGGAATCTACCCCCAAAAAAAAATCAAGTAAATTAGATTTAAAAAAAAATAAAAATACCCTTATGGACAGGGGGGGACGTGAAGCAACACAAATCAGAAAATAATCACCCCGAAAATACACACATAACACCGACACATGGATTTTGTTTTTTGTAGATATGGGGGTAGAGATAGGGGCCCTGAGGGAAACTTAAGTTTTGTGAAATCTGTTGTAAAAATTATGTATTTTTTTAAAATTGTATAACTCCCTTTAAATTTTTTTTCGGGACCCGGGAAAAGAGCTTTGCAGCAGTAATGGGGATCCCAAATAAATCCCCCAAAATACAACAAAACCTCTGAAACCTTATTTTTTCATTAGCCAAATTAAATATTTCCCCAAACAGTGAAATCGGGAATCTTGGTTTTTTACATGCGCGAGGAAGAAAGTGTGGGGGCAAAAGAGCAATTTACATTTGCATGGGGGAGAGCGAAGAGGGGGAGGAGCGAGGAGGAGGTTTGGTTGAACCCCTGTATTTGATGATGCTTTTAAATTTTTAAGGCCCGAGAATTTATATACAGAGGGTTTTAGGAACGAATGTCTTTCTCCGAAAGTTGGCTTAAAGTTTAAACCCGAGCTAGCCCGGGGCTACAGAATTGGTGTGCAAGGGGGACAGAATAAAAAAAATTTTGGGGAGTTAATAATCCAAAGGGAACTGATAAAGGTACCCTTAACTTTCATTGAAAAAATTAATCCATTCTTCTTTAAAAATCTCTCCCTAATTCTGAACACACTTTTAACGTCAGTAGGGGTACAGTACCCATCTTCGAGGGGGAGGGCAGGTAGCCACAACCCAACACAACAAAACTGGTAAAAATTTTAGTGGCAGGCAGAATGAACTTTCGGTGACAGAGTGAGGGCCTTGCATTGGGACTTGGGTTGGGTTTTTTGTGGGGACTGAAAAAAAGTATAATTTATAACAGGTTTACGTGCAGCGCAAATTGAGGTTGGGTTAATTTAGGGCGAAACGTCAACTTGCAGAGGTGTGTTCTGGGGGGGCTAGGCCGGGAGCAGAGGGAACCTGAGGGGTTTGTGTGTGGTGGGGTGTGGTGTATTGGTTTGGTTCACCAAAAAAGTTTTTTTCTCTCACATTTTTGGGGCACAAAATTTCTTTACATCCCTTTAGGAAACATTTTTCTTTGCCCCAAAAAACCCCATGCAGGTGTGGCATACAAAAAAGCTGTTAAACGCAGGTCTTACCAGTTCCACCTTGTCGGGAACCCAAAAAAAAGGTGCAGTTTGTCTCACACACAATCCCCAAAGGTCTCAAGTTTTTAAAAAGGGAGCGTCAAAAATTCATTATGACTCAAGGGAATTCCACCAGACCTTTCCAAAAGAAGAACGAATGTCATTTCTCTAACAAAAAGCCACCTCCCCAATGTCGGGTTTTAAGAATTTGCAGATGGCCCAAGCGGCCTCACAACCCAGACTACGTTATGGGGTTGGTGGGAAGCGGTTTGCTGACGTTTGGGAAAAGAGTCAACGTTTTTAACGAGTGCCCCATGATGTTTTGGGGTTTTGGTATAAAACAGATAACTAGGACAATGAAACAATTGCTTTTTTTCGATGGCAATTGAAGCCATAAAACCTGAGGCCCCTTTTTACCTTTTCCCCGCCACACTTCACTTTTTGCATGATAAAAGCACGGCCCATGCGAAAAGGGTCTGTACCAATTTTGGAACTGAAAAAGTCCCTGTTTTTTCATTCCAAATCACCATGTTTGGGATGCTTGAATCGAGTGTAAACAGCGTTCAAGTTTTCCCCCCAAAAATCCAGCAAGGGGGGCAAAATTCCCCAGGCCCAATCAACAGCCTGATCAATTGAAGGGGAAAGTTTCGCGCTGCATGAGGCAATGGTGGGCACACCAATACTGACTGGGTTTTTTGATCCAACTCCTACCTTTTTTTAAAGGGATCTGTGACCAAAAAATGCTACTGTTTCCAGCTGTGAAAAACCCTAGATCAGGGGCCAAGAAATTTTTAAATTGACTTATTTTCCTTATATGAACTGTAACTATAAAATCTTTGAAATTGTTGCATTTTGCGTTAAAATTTTTTCAGTTTAATGCACTGGAGAGCATGCCATTTCCAAGTGATTAGGATGTGTACAAAGACAAACTATTTTTTTTATCATGTTTCAGAAAAGGCTACAGAAAAGATAATTCAAAAATATTTGAAACTTTTTAAGTGGCCATTTCGCCTTTTGGGTAAAAAAGGGTATATGAGTAAAACTTTTTACATGCATAAAACTTCTCTCCTCAAGTACCCGCCCTCCCCCCATTTTCCTATCCCTCAGCTTTTGGAAAAGTTTTTTTGATTATTTGATTGCCGGGGGAACTTGGGTTTAACAATGTGATGGAGAAAATTTTTTCCATACATTTTCTTTTTGGACCCTGATGCAAGGAAGGGCCCATGCAAAAATATAGGGCCCCCTCATTGTTGCCACTTTTGGATTGCCACCTTTTCCCCAAGCCTGTAGTAGTAGGTTTGGAATCCATGTCCCGGTTTTTCATATTTGGTTTTTCCCGGAGGAAAATATGAGTGAAGTATTGCGCTATCCTGGCGAGTTGATTTGTTTTTGGGTCACGTTTTGCACTTTTTACCAAAATAAATCAGGAATTTCTGACCTCTGTTTATTGCTGCAGATTGGGCCCCAAGCAGTGTTGCGTTTTTTTTTGATTTAGGAAAATGGGGTGATCATGTACAAGCGTTTTTTCCCTACTCTTAAAAAAGGATTTTTTCCCGATCATTTTTCAAGGGCTTAAACTCAGCCCCCAAGGGTTTAAATTTAAAGCAGAGGGATTTTTTTTAACGGGTGCAGCTCGGTGTTTCCCAAAACGCACAAGGGGAAGAAACTGGTGGATCTCAAAATTTCCCAAATTTGGAAAGAGACGCGCTTGCCCCACGCACGCACGACACCTAAAAAAAAACCAAAAACCCTGCGTCAACAGGAGCCAAAGCGGGATTCCTTGCCCATGCGTCCCCGCGAAAATGTGGTCGCGGGGCCAGGTTCGAATGAAACATTATTGGGCAACAAGGAGGGTGAATGCAGGAAAATACAAGCCCGGTGCCCAGTTCCCGTCATGATCTCCCAAGAAAAAAAAGGAAATGTTTATCCATCCTTACGGCATTTGCTGTTATTTCTTAAAATTTTTAACTTTTTTTGACTAAAATACGAAATCCCAAAAATGCAACCTGACTCAGAGATTTCGTATTTTCGATGTAAATTTTAGAACTCATTTTGTATGATATGTTACATTTCCATGGTATGTATTTTAAATTTTGGGCCATCATCCATTTTTTATGATTGTTAGAATACAATTGTATATAATTTTGATTTTGAAAAAGTACAATATTTATGAATTTTTCAAAATGTACTTTGTAAGAAATTTGAAAATTAGGTTGTTAAATTCCAATTTGTTTGGCTAAAATAGGTAGTGGAATTAGGTAGCTGGCTAACGTTTCTAGGCCCAGGGGTTTTGGGGTTAAGGTTTAAAAGGGGTTAGGGGTTTCTAATAGGGTCAGGGTTTGGGGAAAGGGGTTTAAAACTAAAACAAAAATGCAAAAAAAATTTTTAAAGGTTAAAAATTGAAAAAGGGTTGGGCCCAAAATGCCCTTTTTAAAAGAAAAAGGGAGCCCCTGCCCCCAAAGGAATGGGTCTTACCCGCGGGAATTTGGCCCACAGGGGAATTTTTGCAAAAAATTTTTAAAATGTTTTAAAATTTTTCTTACCATACCCGCTTCCAATGTTTTTTAATTTAGAGGATTGAGTAAATTTTTTTCCAAAACCCCCCTTACCCAACACAGACACGTGTAACCACCAAAAAGGGGCCCAGTTTTACCCTAAAAAACGGCCCCACTTTATTTTAAAGATGGGAATAAAAGCGCAATGATCGTCACCATTCCTGAAACTGAAATGTCCCCGTTCTTTTCCTGGCCTGCATACTCAAACGCCCCCTTTAGCATGTTTTGGGGTGTCTGGATCGCGTGTACCGGTTTTTCCAGTTCCCGCCCAAAATCCCGAATTCCCAGCCATTAAAGGGGGAGAAAAACATTCAAAGGCCCCAATCAACGCCTGATGAACTCTATGCAAGGAGAGTGTTGCGTGCTGAGGGAAAAGGTGGTCACACCAGTACTGACTGGTTTTTTGATCCAGCCCCTACCTTTTTAAAAAAAAAAAAAGTAAAACTGTCCAATCATGTGAAATTTATTTATTAGGGGCCCACTGAATGATTTCAACGGAGATTTTTTATAAACTGTATCTAGTAAATTTTGAAAAAGTTGTTTTTTTTATTTTTTTTCAGTGTAAAATTTGGTGTCCCCGGATTTTTGTTTTATTTAGTCTATGAGACCCGGGAAAAAATGACCTGTGTGCAGCATGCTCTTATCTTTTCCCAAACACAATACCCCTGTCCAGATAGGCCTATCAAAAATTTTACAAATAGTTTCTCACAAAAAAAAACTCCTCCCACAAATTTTAAAAATGTATTGACCATTATTCAACCTGAAAAAGAAAACCCACAAATATATTTTCAGTTTGGTTTTCAATTTTCACACATAAAAATGTATGTCATTCAGCTACGGGTTCCCCCTCAATATGGACCATCCCCCATCTTTTCACCCCCATCCTCATTTTTGGGATATATTAGTATTGTTCTGAAGGGGACTTTGCCCGAGGGCAGAAACAAAAGGGTTTTTTTTAAAATTTAGGCAAGTAACCCCCAATTTGGGTTTAAATTTTGGCAGGGTTTTGGGGGTTTGGGTAAAATTTTGGGAAAATGATTTGGAAAGGGGGGGTACAATTTTAAATTTTCTGCCCCCCAAAAAAAAAGATTTAATAAGGGTTTAAATCCCTAAAAAATTTCATAAAAATTTTCATACCTAAATTTTTTTACTCTCCAACAGGGTACCTTTAAGAAAATTTAAAAATACAAAGTAATGAGCTTCTTTCAACTCTGAAAGAAATAATGTAACCCGTAGGCTGAAGAATCAATATCATCCCAAAGCAGGGAAGCTTTACACAGCAAAACAGAGTATTTGGGAAAATTTAAAATGATTTTTTGAACTTCCCTGGGAGGGCATTTCCCCCAAATTTTTAAGGGCCCCGAAACATTTAAATGCCCAAATTTCAGCCGGCCTCAAATCATGTAGGTGAAAAATATAAACATTCTCAGGGGGCCTTTAAAAAATCCCAAAGTGCTCGTGAAATTATATTATTTTAACCTAGAGATCCACACTGTCTACTGTGGTAGATGGGGGTTTTTTTGGCAAGTGTTTTGAAGAAGGCTAAAGCTACTAAAAAACAGTAACAATTCAATTTTTACAAATGTACCTGGGGGTTTTTTTCCCTCAATAAAAAAACTACTTCAAAAATATAATCTTTGGATAAGAAAGCACCCGGAAAATTTAGAAAAGCAATGGCATGATTTGGATCAGAGAAGCAGAGAAAACGTCCAAACATTCTTCTCCAAGTAAGACATCAGCGCACTCGGTGAACGTTAAACATCTTTAAGTATTTTCCACATGCTCCTTCCCCATCGTACTCTTGGGTTTTCCCAAACAAACACAACCCCCTTTTTCCCTTCTTGTGTTGACCCTCCTCCCGGTTTGAAGGGTTGTTGAGGGATCAGCAGTAAAATAAAAATTTCCCCCTACCATAAGGTAATGGGGTTTCTGCCATATTGGTTAACACCTATCCAGTCATTCCAGACTTCTGAGGGAGTGTCAACGAAGAATTAGGAATAGAGGCAGGAGATCGTTTGATTTCGGGCCGTCTCCTCCTCCCCATCCTCAGCCCTCATCCTCCTCCTCTTCCTCGTGGGAGGAGAGTGACCTGAGGCCTGGGGGACGGTGGTCTGCGCCCCCTGCGGGGTGTTGAATGCCCCAAGCCCGGTGAAGGGGGTACCAAATGGCGCCAGGGCCACCAGGACCGACAGCAGTTGTTTGCGCCTCTTACCAGGCTCGTTGTCAGCGTCACCCCCTTCAGGCTGGGAGGACACCTTGCGACTGAAACCCTCTACACAAAAGAAAAAAGTGTGAGACATGGAATTGAAAAGTTAACAACATTAGCAAGTTATTTAATAGATTTGAGATATTATCATACTGCATGTACAGTATGTTATGTGTTCCCACACCTCGTCCCTCGCTGGGGAAGTAGAGCCCCAGGATGTTGGAGCAGAAGTGGCCCAGGTTGTCCAGTGACTTGAGGTGCTGCTGGAGTCTTCCATTGGGCAGTTTCATCTTCAGGATGGGCACCAAGTAGCCAAAGACAAAGGCGTCCAGAGATGAAGGTCTGGAGGGAACAGCGTCATGTACTTAGAGATACATATGGATGCCATGCAAGTGAATTAAGTTGAGGTGCTGAATTCCCAGTTGAATGTCTTGAGGTAGAACCTCTCTGTGTGGACTTACGAGTCTCCAAAGAAGAACTTGTTTGAGCCCAGCCTCTGAGAGAGAAGGTCCATACACTCCATAGCATCGCGGTACAGCTGGAGAGAGAAAGGTGTTGACAGACTGTAAACTGACCTCAGGCCAAATTCTCTCACATTTCCACCATTTCGAGTTATGATATATTCCTTAATGAATTTCTGCAAGAGGCTATTCCAAAACACTGGTCTAGAGTCAGCTTTCCCCATCCATATTCAGGTCTTTAACCATTACAGACTGAGACTGAAAAAAGGTACCCTAGACCAGAGCCGTGGATTTAGATATGGGCCCGCCTGGGCCACCTTTGGAAAAAGTGAGTTTTCCCATGGCAAACCCCTTTAAAAATTACATCATCCCGGGGCCCAAAAGGGGCTGAAGCTGTTCACTCGTATGGGGGCATGTCCAATGTTCACACCTCTCTCAACACATGGTTTCCTCACAGCGTAAAACCCCCAATGGCCCTATTCACAATTTTTTTTTGTGTATATACATGGGGGAAAATTTTATGCCAAATTGGGTTTTTAAAAAAGAGAGAACCCTGTAACATCTGGGAAGTAAACTTGACAGACAAAAGGAGAAAAAAAAAATCCAAAAATCAATTTTAGTTTTTTTTTGAATTATTTGGAAATTTTGGGGGAAAAATAAGTATTTGGTATAACAAAAGTTTCTCTTTGTATAAACCCTTTTTCAATGACACAGGTCAAATGTTTCTTAACTTTTAAAAGGTTTTTCCAAGTTTGCTTATTTTGGCCCTTCCTCCCCTGCGTTCCCCCTTAGAGCATGAGTTTCGTGCGGGGAACACGGACTTCCTCCCTCCCAAAAACTTGGGGGAATTCGGGAACTTGGCCCTCCAGGCCTCAAAAGTTTTTCCAGCCCCTTCGTTGCCCGGCGGGGTGGGGGGGGCATTGCCCGGGGAAAAACCCCACAAAATTTCTTTCAAACCCCGTGATGGAAGGAGGGTTTTATCAAAACTTTCCAACGGATTCATTTTTTTTAAGATTAGGGTTTCCGGTTTTCAGAAAAACAGCCTCAAAGCATGATGTTTACCCCAAACTTCACAGGTTTTTCCCCTTTGGGTGCAAAGCACTTTGTTTCCAAATACATAGTTTTTACCAAAAGTTATATTTTTTTATGGGCCAATGACATTCTAATCCTCTTCGGAACAAAGACCAGAAATTCAAAACGGGCGGGGATGTACCTTTTAAACAGGGGGAAAATTTTTGGATCAGATTTTAGTCCCCAGCTAGTGGGTTTTTGTGGACTTTTTTACTTTGGTTTTTCCCCCGCATCATTCACTACCCCCCCTTTTTCTTTTTTGCCACCTTTTGTGAAATTTTCCCCCGGGGGGAATTTTGGGGGACCCAACGAGGGAGTTTTCAAAAAGGGCGATGTCTTTCCCCTTTTCCAATAATTGTAAAAGTGATTTCTCAAAAAAACCTTACATTCAATTCAGCCCCACCGGGTCGGCCCAAATTTAGTTGCTGTTTGGAGGTTTAAGGTTTTTTAACTGAAAAAAAAAACAGGTCCATTAAACATAACAGTAGGGGAAACCCCTCAAAAGAAGTACTCTGGAGCCAGGGAAAATTGTTTTTTTGGGGAGGGTGCCAAAACTTATTTTCCCCAATTTGAAAAAAATTCATTAAAAAAACCACAAGGATTTTTGAATTTTTTTTCTCAAGTTGCATTTGACGGACTTTGGGGTGAAAAACACCTCCTACTTTTTTGGGCTTTGCTTTGGGGGTGCTAAACTTTTTTCCCCCTGTCCTCCCAAATTCACACACCGATTTTATTGCCTTCAGTGTTTTAAAAAAAAAGGTATAAACACTAAAAGGGGGGTATATTTAAAAAGGTTTTGAAAGCGAATGGACAAAAATAAAAAAAAAGGGTTGGAAAAGGAAAAAATCTAGGAACATTTTTCCCTTTTAAAATTGGGTTTATTGGTTTTTACGGCACAGGGTTTTGCATATTTCCCTTTCAGTGCAGACTGCAGGCGCCAACCACATATTTTGTATTTTTGCGGAGTGATAAAAAACACACAAAAAAGGTCCTTCCTGTCAACAAAAAAAAAGCCTTTTTAAAAAAAGGCTTTCCAAAACCCTAAGGTTTTCCTTCACCAAAAAAAAACATAAAGGGGGGGGGGGTTTGAAGTTTTGAAAAAAAATAAATTATGGGTAAAATAAGGTACCCCTCCCCCCCTAGGGTTTAAAAAAGGGATAAAAAAGATTTTAAAGAAAGAAAAAATATAAAACAATTTGCCTTTTGGACCATCCTCCTCCATCTCCCCTCCCCCATTTATCCTCCCCGATGTCAACTTTCATCTCCCTGAAAAAGCCTCAGCTCTCCAAATGTGGGGCTGCATGCTGCCTGGAGAAAAAGTTTCAGGGGGGAATTTTTGGGGCATTGCGTCCACGCCGATTCACCTCCCCCATAGTTCTTGGGCAAAACCCCCGATAAGACAGACAGAAAAAAGGAGAACACCAAAAAGGGTGAAAAACAAAGGGCTTTACAAGCTGGAGGTAATGACATTTTATTTACTATAATTAGAACCAGAATTCGATGTTTCAAAAAAAGACAAAAAAAAAGAGTTAGAACACTTTTTCATTTAGTTAAATCTTGGGCAGGGCTGTTTATATTTAAAATGCTTCAGGGGCAACTGTTGTTCCTTTTACCCCTTTTTTCTGGAACAGGGAACTGTTTGAGGATTTTTTTGGAAAAAGGAAACCGGTATAATTCCTACAACTTTTATGAGCAGAAAAGGGGGAAGGAGATTAGTAGGACAAAAAAGCAGTAAGGGTTAGGGACAAATAAAAAAGGGGGAAAAAAAAAAAAAAAAAAAAAAAACAAATAGTACATTTTTAAATAGAGGAGTCACCACCTCACTAAAATGAAATTAGTAATTTCCAGCATCTCATTCTTGAAATGTTTTACAATCCCCATTATTCTCTCCAAACAAACACTTCTTCCCTCCCTTAGCTCCCCCCCTGTTTCTTTTTTCTCTGGGTAAAAATAAAACCCCACCAGATGGAAGTTTTTTAGGATTTAATGAAGGCCCGAGTTCTGCTCCCCGGAGAAGGGAAGGGTTTTATTGAATAGGGGGCAAAAAACCCCAAACATTTTAGCATTTCTCACTTTCAGAAAACAAGAAGGATAACCCCAAAAAATTTTTAAAAACCTCTCCTTCTTTATATTTTAAGTTAGAAAAAGCCCTTTTGAAAAATCCTAAGAGTTGGGCCCGAAATTACACCATTGCACTTTCCCCGCTCCAGAAAACCCTTCAAAAAAAGGAAAAGTACCTCAATAGGGCCCTTTTTGGGCTCCGCATTAGGGGTTTCGGGTCAAAATGCTTGCCATTAACCCCAAAGACTGCCAGGGCAGCCCTTAAAAGGTGTGCTGGGTAGAAGAATAAATAAAATTTAATTTTTTTTTTTTTGGGGGAAATAAAATAAGCGTTTGGACGACGGGGGGGGTTTTCTGGAAAAAAAAAACATCCTTCCCCTTTAGTCAACCCCTTTGGAGATTAAGGCCTTCCCCCTTCCTACATTCCCCAAACCCCCAGAATTATCAATCCCTTTTTTCATTTGGTTTTCTACCCCACTGCATACCACAAACCCAATCCCCAAATCAGGGGGCAGTTTGTATTTGGGTAATGGGGCCATCCTGGGGATGCTAAGTGTGCAAATTTTCTTGGGGGTGGGGGGGAAATATCAAGGAAACAGTTTTTCCAAAAAGGGAAAAGGGCATTAAAGTTGGAAGGAATAAAAAGTGAGTTTCCCTTTTCCCTTTAAACAAGGGGGAACCAACATGGGATTTTTAACAAACAAAAGGCTGTGCTTTAAGGGGTTCTCTTCATTTTTCCTGAGGTGGATGATAAATTTTCACTCCAAAGGTTCCATTTCGGGGTTTTTGGGAAGGCAGGGAGCCAGCAAAGGGGAAAAAGCTCATAAAAACAACTCAACACCCTCTTAACAGACTGTTAATTTTTGACCATTTACAACCTGGAAAAAGAGAAAATGGATGGGATGGGAAAAATTAGGAGAAGGAAGAAAAAGGCAAGGTGAGAGCCCTTTGGGGAAAAAGAAAACTTAAGTCGGAAATAAGAACAAAAAAAGCATCTATAAGATGGAAAATTATAGAAAAGAAGGAAAAAACAAAAGAACCCCAAGGGAAAGGGGGGGTTTAAAACAAGCTATTTTCTGCCCATTTTTTGAGGCAAAATTCCCCCCCATGTCTCCCTGTTTCCCTTTGATTTAGGGAATTGCCATTCTGAATTGAATCCCCTGTTTTAAACGAGACAAAAAAAAATAAAAAAGCCTAAAAAAAAAACAAAACACACCCGTGGGATCTCCAGGGGTTTTTGGCTTGGGAATTTGAGGGTGGCCCTCCCAAACTTTTTCAAAAAAGTGAAATAAAAAAGAATAATTAACGGGAACCGTGACAAAAATTTTGAGCCAGACATCCCTTAGTTTCCACACCTGGATAAAAACGGCCAAATCCCCAAAGCAGTGAGCTGGGCCCAAAAAACCTCCACGACAAAAGGGGGCGGGGGGGGAGGGGATGAACACCTCAATTAAGCAGACTCGGGGAAATTAAACAGGTGTAAAAAAAAAACAGCAACATATAAACAAATGCTTTGGGGGTTTAGGCTGCCTAATCCAGACACCCCAAAAACCCAGCAACTCCTCCTTTGCCCACAGCAAAAATCTCCACCTTTTTTTCCGAGGGGATAAAAAACCGGAACAAAAAAAGGAAATTAAAGGGTTAAATAAATGGCTTGACCCCTTAAAAAGGATGGGGAAAAAAACTTTGCGAGGGGAAAATGCTTAATTATTTGTAAAACTGGGCCCAATATGTGGCGGGGCTTAAAATGAAAATTACCTTGCTACAAATACTTTTTTTTCTGGAGGGGCTTTCTGGTAGACGGGATGGAGGTTTTGGAAAGAAAGGATGGAGCCTGCCCTGGTCACTGGGACGAGAAAGGTCCTGGGCATCTTGATACCAGGGAAAAAGGGGGGGGAGTCGTGGGTAGCGTGCCATTTATGGACAAAACGTTCCTGAAAAAAAGCCTAAAAGATGGCAAAGTAAAAAGGAAAGAAAAACCAATAAAAAAGAAACTTAAAAGGCCTAATAGAAATGAAAGGTGTCAAACTGCAAGCAAAAAGGGGCCCAGATTTCCCAAAAAAAATAAAATTTTGGGTAAATGTTCTAAATATTCAAGTGAAATTTTAACTTTTAAATTTATATTTTCTTTCAAATTTAAAATTTAGAACCTTAAATGGTTTTAGGCAAAATTTAGCTGCTATCTACTGTGGCTAGGGAAAATTCGTATGAAAACCCAAAAAATTTTTGGGGTTTAAAATCACAAACCTTTCTGAAATTTTTGGGGGAAATTAAAAAAATTCTATTGCTTTTCATGAGCTTTTTTCACTGGGCCCGGGGACAATTTTTTATCGGAATTTAAAAAAATCCTCTTTATTTTTAAGAATCAAAAACCTTTAAAAATTTTTGCTAAGGGAAAAAAAAAAAAATAGGGAATAAATTTCCAATAACTTTTTGAGGAATGAATTGGGTATTTTTTAAAAAAAAAAATGGCAATTTTAGAAAATGTTTTTGGGTTTTTTTTGAACGTATCCTCTGCAGCAGAGGTAACTCTGGGTCTTCCGTTTTTTGCGACTGCACATGAAGAAACGTTCAAAGTTCTTGAAATGTTCCGTACCGACTGACCTTCATGTCTTAAAGTAATGATGGACTGTCGTTTCTCTTTGCTTATTTGAGCTGTTCTTGCCATAATATGCACTTGGTCTTTTACCAAATAGGGCTATCTTCTGTATACCAACCCTACCTTCTCACAACACAACTGATTGGCTCAAACGCATTAAGAAGGAAAGAAAAGGAAAGAAATTCCACTTTTTAACAAGGCACACCTGTTAATTGAAATGCATTCCAGGTGACTACCTCATGAAGCTGGTTGAGAGAATGCCAAGAGTGTGCAAAGCTGTCAAAGGCAAAAAGGGTGGCTACTTTGAAGAATCTCAAAATTTGGATTTTTTAACACTTTTTTGGTTACTACATGATTCCATATGTGTTATTTCATAGTTTTGATATCTTCACTATTATTCTACAATGTAGAAATAGTAAAAATAAAGAAAGACCCTGGAATGAGTAGGTGTCCAAACTTTTGACAGGTACTGTATATACACTATACTTTAGGCCTAGGCAAAATGGCTATATGAAAAACACCAAATTAAACTATAAACCAGGCTTCAAAATCTCACACCGTCCTCTCCTCTGCATGAGAGACTACAAACAGGTGCTCGTATTTGAGTGCTAGCCTATATTGCACTGCCAAGATCATTTTTTCCAGCATTGCTTAATAAAACAGGGCAACACACTTCTCATCTGAGGAATGTAAAGAGAGACACTCCTCTTCTGGATATGTATGAATGCCACTTGCCAGTAGTAGAAAGACAAATGGTAGGCTACTACTGATTTTTTTAAATAAATAACAGACTACCAGTGGAAGGGTATCTTAGCATCACTAGGGTATCACTAGACTAGACTAGGGTTAGGCTACGGGCAATTCCACAGTAAAAGAATGATGCTGATTATTCACTTTAAAATGTATACCAAACTTTGCATCGGCACTGTTCTTCAAGTAAATGTGTTTTTGTAAAATTGTCTATGTAAATTGTTAAAAGTAGTCCTTGTGCATAGAGTTGTATGGTTTGTTTAACTTTGAAATCATTGGTTTTTGTTTGACATTCATTTTAAAGTGAAAAGTCTGAGTCTCAGCTTCAGTCTGTTACTGACTAAACATCAATCTCTTACATGATGTTCTAATTAACTAGGCTTACTATGATAATTAGACTAGACATTGGCAATAACGTATGCTTTAAACATAGGCTAATCCAGCAGTAACCATTAAGTAGATATGCTAATGCTTATATTTTTTAAATAATCAAATATATATATTTTTTTAAAGAAAATTCTGGAGGGTTCTCTAATTCACTTCTGCAATGACCTAATAGGTGGAATGTACAGACGTCTAGCCTAAATGCAGTGACATGGTGCCAGTTCACTGAATGGAAAGAATGAGGTCTGTGAATGTGACACATCATCACACACATAAATCTACCCGATTGCAGTGAAAACCCAGGGGGGCATCCTGGAAAACTCTGAATGAAATTGCTCATTTCCAGACAAGATTTTGTCCAAGAGTATGATGTGTCAGTAACATGCCTCCAGTTCAGTAGTCAATTTGTGGTTTTAGAGACCACACTGAGACACAAATTAAAAGCAAGCAAGATGTGCATTTTCCAACCACCAAAAAAGTAGCAGGGGAGGAAAGTCACTTTCCAGACCCACATTTTACATCTTGTTCCCTCCAGTAAGGTGTGGGTCCAAGATATACATGTTTAAAAATGGTTTCATGTCTGAAAATTTTCTTAGGGAGGAAAAGGTAGCTTATGATACTCATGTCTGGTTTACTCAAGGCTGCAAGGTAATATAAGCTGTCATATGTGGCTTGTGAACAAATCAGTCATTTAACTGAACATGCACAATGGAAATATTGTGGTTTACAGTAATACATTAGACGTTTTGGGTGGCCATGTATTCAGAGACAACCAAATGGAACATTAGAGGTATGTTCAGCTAAATCAAAAACACTGCTTCCAGTCAGATACGTACAACACAATCTTTGGGGTTTGTATACATGGGTACAACACATGATGGACATCTTTAGAGCACGGGCTTGTAACGTAGGTATTCGATCCCGGGGGTACCATGTATGCACGCATGACTGTAAGTCGCTTTGGATACCATGTCTGGAAATGGCCATTATTATTATTATTATTATTTACCAGGAATTTCCTGAAAGAAACTGAGGGGGGAGCTAAAGCCATTTACAGTTGCCTCTGATGCAGTGCAGCGAGAGGCTTGGAGTTAGCTAATAAAGCCAGATCCCATAAAAACTGTGTATAGATTGCACACTGCACAGATTCCTTCATTACTTCCTCTTCATTTGTCAACTTTAGGGCTATAACATTGGGAGGGTAGCCGAACACCTGCATGGTCTGTGTGGTTAATCATGTGTTAGGCTATGCTGCATTCCTATGTTGAATTTATGGATTATGATTGTAATGTTCATAATTCATGATTGACAGGTAAACATACGTTCAAACATTTGGCACCAGTAGTTAGGGATAGCCTACAAGATGATAGGTCATAAACTCTCCAGTCCAGATGCTAATAATTATTAGGATTCTTTGGGTGTCACAACATGCAGCTAGCTGCTTTAATGCCATTGTTTCTGAATCTAGGCCTATTATTATAGCTGTGTTGCAGAATATTGTATGGCAACACACACACACACACACACACATTTGTTCTACTATCCTTGTGGGGACCAAACAATTGATTCCCATTCAAAATCCTATTTTCCCTAACCCAATCCTAACCCCAAACCCTAATTGTAACACTAACCCTAAACCTAGCCCCTAAGACTAAAATAGCCTTTTTCCTTGTGGTGACCGGCGAAATGTCCCCACTTGTCCGAATTTTCCTTGTGTGGACTTCTGGTCCCCACAAGGATAGTAAAACCAAAAACACACACACTCACACCAGTGGTGGTCGGTGCAGTTTAGGATTAGGGAGGACTTTTTGTATTTTTATGAGCATGGCCATTTCTATTACAGCGTATTGGATGTCTCATTCCTACTCCATTCACCCAGCTCAATGTAACATTGATAGGTTTAGGCTACTACATGATACAAAAATGTGCCCTATACCCATCGTTGCTACATTTTACATTTTAGTCATTTAGCAGACGCTCTTATCCAGAGCGACTCACAGGAGCAATTAGGGTTAAGTGCCTTGCTCAAGGGCACATCGACAGATTTTTTCACCTAGTCGGCTTCGGGATTAGAACCAGCGACCTTTCGGTTACTGGCACAACGCTCTTAACCACTAAGCTACCTGCCGCCGCTACAACCTAGACTACAAATGAGAGTTTATAACGTAGGTGCACAGGCCGAGAGACAAATTGGAGTACTCAAGGTGAGAGACAGTGACACATTCAATACTGCCTGGCACACTCTTGCCTGTATCTAGCTGATCTGGGGTGTAATCATTAGTCCAAACAGTTTCTATTGGATAAATTCAGGTAGGTTCATCCCCGTTTCGTTCTGTTTGCTTCCGTTTAAGAAACATTTTGCAACAGAAATCGGCAGAATGAATACACCCCTGATCACCCGCAAACACAGTTCACTTTCATAGCAGCCCCATACAGCATCATCACTTTGCTCGTTGAATAATTCCTTCTCGCATCTACGTGGTCTCCTCCGCTCTCCTTTTCCCTTCACTTGTGGACTCAAGTGCACAACACCATAGCTGTCTGTGACCAGGCAAAAAAAAACACTCCAAGCCAAACCGTCATACAATAATCGCTAACGCTAACCCCTACACAGCCTACATCATTGTCAACATATTAGTTAACGTCATAGTCAACATTGCTACTAGAACTAATGTGTTTGTAAACCCACAATCCAATCCATGTGTACAATCACACAGTACAGGGAACAGCAAGCAGTTTAGCAGTTACACCGGCGGGCCCCGGTGGCACTAAATTAATAAAACCGAAAGCTTACCTTGACTTGGAAGAGTTGGAGTGTTGGATAGCCTTAGCTAGCTAGCTAACATAAAAATAGCATTCCTCTCTGTTTGAGTCAGGTTGTTGAGTAGGCTAAATTAGCTGCATTAGCTAGCTAGCTAAGTAAGTGAAAGGTAAACTAACTAAAATGAAATATAGCTAGCTTCCTCTTTCTCGCCAACTCTGCTGCTTCTCCTTCATTTTTGAAGAAATTCATTTGTTCAAAACGGTTCAACTATTGTCTTTCTCTCTCTGAGTCAACTACTCACCAAACGTTATACACTGCAGTGCTAGCTAGCTGTAGCTCATGCTTTCAGTACTAGATGAATTCTCTGATCCTTTGATTGGATGGACAACATGTCAGTTCATGCTGCAAGAGGTCTGATAGGTTGGAGAACGTCCTCCGGAAGTCATCATAATTACTGTGTAAGTCTATGAAAGGGGGTGAGAACCATGAGCCTCCTAGGTTTTGTATTGAAGTCAATGTACCCAGAGGAGGATGGAAAATAGCTGTCCTCCAAATACACCATGGTGCTATCCTAGAGTGTGCTGTTAAAGCTACTGTAGAACTTCATTGCAAAACACTGTTTTAATCAGTTATTTGGTGACATATGAATATATTTAGTATAGTTTTATATAAAAAGGTTAACTTTTTTAATGTTTCACTAATTGTATTTTTTTGAAATTCACTGAGTAGGATGGTCTTCCTCTTCCTCCCCTGAGGAGCCTTCACTGAGACGCACACAGGCAGGTAGAGTGAAAGTTTACTGTAGTTACAGCTGTTAACCTAGACCTGCTTGTTTGCAGTGTGCATTGATTTAGCTAGCTAGGTACATTAAATTATCTACATTCTTGTGAGATTTATTTGCAAATTTCCAGTGCATGCTGCTGTTGTTACTAGTTAGCTTCCGTTAGCTAGCTAAGTTAGCTAATGCCATTTTCTTACATAGGACGCCACTACAGTTACGGGTCGATAGAGACAATTGATAACCTTTCAAAAAGTGTCTGAAAGGGGTATAAGTTAGCCAGCTAGCTAGCTGTAGATACTAATGTAACAATGTTCACCTTGCACTGTAATTACATGGTACCAGCCCATGTAACGTTAACTATCATGTAAATACACTACCGGTAGTTACGGTGAAATGTTCATTGCAAATAGCTAACGTTAGACAACTAATAGATAGCCATGTCAGTGAGGGATGTGATGTCCAAGCCAACGCCATCAGCATTGACATTAGCTTGCAACTGAATATGAAGGCAGCCAAGCTGTGCTATCTTGAAATGTTGTTATTGCTGGAATTAAATCATAATTGATATCTTACCAATACAATTAAACACTCTGTGTCGACAGAAGGTAAACCCCAATCGCCTTCCCAGCAGTACAGCTCAGAGGTAGCCATCTGTGTGGAGGCAGCCATCTTTAATGAATTGAACGACCTTTTCACTCGGAAGTGATACCTCTCGTTGCCACTGACAACGTCTACGTTTCTTGTTCAGACTTCAAGATCGTTCTGTCTAGAGGTTTTTGAAGCTAGCCACCTCGGTCCATTGATAGAGTCCTTTGATATCTAAATAATGTATGATTAACAACATTCGGTCTATTACAATGGAACTTTGAACAACATTTGCCATTAGAAATAGAATTCAATGTATGTGCTTCCCCTATGTTTTTGTGGTGCAATATTTATCAGAATGTTGTAAAAATTCTAAAAACAGTGGTCAAATTGGTCCAACAAACTGTGGTCAACTCACCAAACTGTCTTTTCCAAACATTTGGAGCAGGACATTGACCTGGAAAATGTTTCCAGTGTCTTTGTCAGAATAGATTTAGCAGATGTTCTGAATAAGGATAGTGTATTTTTTCTTCTAAACCAATACATGGCTTTTTAATGTGTTTGATGAAGATTAATGCTGGTATATTTCACTTTCACCGTTAAAGAGGCTTTTGTACTTTTCACATCTGTGGAAAATGACAGAAAAAAAAGGTGCTCACACAAGGGATAATTCATACCTCTATTTGCTCTTAAGAATGGTACTGTAACAATAACTTTTAACTCAACCTGTCCATCCATAGGCAGAATATAAAATATGAATGAAACTACTGTATAATCTATATCAAATGCTTCTGTTTTACTTTCTTTCACTCACTAAAGATTAACGACAACAGGTCTACCTGCAATGTAAGCATTGATAGAAGGAGAAGATAGGGTAGAATGATCCACCTAAAGGCAATGTTTTAACCCACCCGACGGAGCTCTTAAACATGGAAATAATGCTGTGTCTGTTTTGCAACAAACTCAGCTCAGCAGCTGGCAGAGCCCGTGCCAGACAGACATGCACAAGCCATGACATCATCAAGCCAAGCAGGAGAAAAGGAGTTCACTCATTCCTATCTGGACAGGGGGACAGGAGCCAAAAGACCACCACTCCTTCCTTCCTTCCTTACAATGGTTCCACATCTAGTCCCTGCACACATTGAGAAATGTCAACCCCCCTCCACATTTCCCCAAAATGTTCCTCCCATGATCCTATACACTGATTATCAAACAGTCTCATTATATGCTCAGTGTCAACACTTTTTTTGTAGACAGCACAACTGCATACCCCTCAATCTGACATGATTTACTTTAAGAAAGTCTAAAGTGAAAGCAGCTGGTTGACCTTTTGAAGAGAAAAGGGGGACTTAGATAAAGTATTTTAGAGCAGGCTATATAACAGTCAGTTTCTAAAACTCTAAAACTCCACTGTTTTACAATGGTAATCAATATCTCCAGGTGTCTGGTTTATGGGCTGCTAGGGCACCTGGAGGGTTGAATGGCCTCTGCTTACTCAGGGAAAATTTAAACAGAAACTAAGTTACACCTCTTTACTACCGTCTTGTGGACAGTGACTGCAACATGATGAAGTGTCAAGTGAAGGAAACTGGCACAGCCTACAATACAAGTATTGATTTACAGCCAGTGTGAATGGGAAGCATAAACTAATAATACAGAATATAAATACGGTATAGATAATACATAAATTATTTCCACTTTCAAATACCTTAAGGTCAAACACCATCTGTGTTTGGATATGAGCATCTGCTAAAATGATGTAAATCTGTGGGTTTGAGTTGCAACATCACAGAGATGAAAGATGCTTAATCATTTAAGTTATAGAACGCACCTAACTTGTGAGACATTTTGAAATACTAGGAGGCAGAGCATTTGGACAAAAATGCTTACCATCAAATGGACCTGTGCTGTTCTACGTGCTGAGCATTATGTGAAACAAACAGGATGTACTATTTATGCTGAAGACAAAACAGATTCCATCTGTGACTCATTTTTATAGCTGACTATTATCACAAAAATCTCATCAGCATACAACCAGAGAAACTCGTTTACTCCATAAATGAAACTTGTATTTATCTTTAATGTAATTTACATTTGGCTATTATTTCAACAAGATTGAATTGTTTTTTAATCACAAAGCTTGTAAAATGACTACACAATCTGACAACATAAGTTCCTTATTCTAAAAGCAAAAATCCTTAAATCATTGACTCAAATAAGTAGGTCAGAAAACATAAGCAAGCAAGCACAGAAGCATTTTGACAAACCGATGACCCTGAATGAATAAGCACTTCTTTTATGGTTTTGTAGAAAAGTGAATTCACATGTAAGGTGTTACAAGGGCAGCTTTAGCCTACTTATATTGTCTGTTTTTAGCTGTGGCTCTAGGTAAGGGTCTCCCACGACCAGCTCCAAACTTCAAACTGGCATACTGCACCTCAGTCAGACCCTGAATGACAAGAAAACACCATCATCATCATTATTACAAATAGTAATAGTAGAAAACGTAGTAATAGTATAATCACACAAAAATAATACTTATAATAGTATAATACACAAACATTTATCAAAAGTTATTTTACCTGTGCACCATCCTGGTTGTGCTCACAGGGTTGAAATATTTTATTTCCTTTGGAAATATTATGATACAATATGTTAAAGATACTATTGATAGCCTATATAATATACTGCTGCTATAGATGCAGTAAAGTTATCAATCATGAATAACTAATCAAATACAAACAGTACTTACGAGGGTTGTGTCTCAGTCTGCAGACATACAAAGTGATGATAATCACCACAATAGAAAGAAGGATACACATGCCACCCAAAGAGATGGCCAGAAACATTCCCTGTCTGGACCTCTCCATTCCTAAGAAGACACAATTTGTTTTGGCACATAAGAGTTTTACATTGTTCTAAACTTGTGCAGACAGACCTTCTAAACAAATGTAACCCAGAGCCCTGGGGTGATCTCTCTTACCCATCCTGCTGACTGTCTTGTTCATCTTCACCCCACTGGTGCTCTCCATAACACAGGTGATCTCTTCACCTTCAGCCCAGGTATGGCCAGGTACAGAGAGCTGGACTCTGACACTGGCTGGCTTCTCTGACAGAACCTCAGGTAAACGCTCTGAGGACTGAACCTTCCCCCCCACCTCCCAGTACACCCTGGCCTGACTGGGATCCAGCCCAGACACCAGGCACATGAGTGGGACTGGGGATGAGGGGGCCTCCTGCCAGTCCACGGGCACCAGGACCTCCAGAGCAGCGTCAGAGGTGACAGGGTCTGGAAGAGAGAGGACAGAGGACATGACATGGCATGACTACCAATGTATACCTAAGCTGAAGAACATAGGCACATCCAGGTACTTTCTGCAGGTGCTGGAGTTGTAGGCAAATTCATGAAAACAGAAAGGAAAACTCTGCACACAGCTGCTTATGCTCCCAGGTGATATTTATTTATAACAACGTTGCGACCCTTAGGTTGCCTGATGAAAACCTAAGGGTCTAAACATTGTTATAAATAAATATCACCTGGGAGCATGAGCAGCAGTGTGCGCCGTTTTCCTTTCTGTTTTTTATTAATGTATACCTCCCAGGACTAGAAAAGATTAACGCTAATATAAACCATGGAGAAGCGTCTGATCTTACCAGAGACTTCCAGCACACTCCCATTGCCCATGTTCAGCATGGCACCGTTAAGCAGGGCACAGTAGAAGGTGCCCACACTTGTCCTGTTGGCGTTGATGATGTTCAGGAGGCAGGCTGTGTTGGTGTGGACACTGTAGGTTTTTCGAGGCCAGAGTGTGAGCTTTCTCATAGGTCCCACTTGCACCCATACGATATAAGAGCATTCCCCTCCCATTTCACTGATGTCACAGTGAAATGTCACATTGGTACCCTCTGCCACTGTTAGTGACCCTGGGTACTGGTACACCACTGCTCCTGCTGTGGGAGAGCATACACATAGTAAAACGTCTGACTATAGAGACTAAATCATCTGCAACTTGATATTTAATGTACAGTCATATACAACAACATTAGATGTTGTCAGCTTCAAAAATCTTACCAACAATCAAGTGTGCAAGGAGAAATGTCACCTGCATCCAACTTGAAGACATCTTTAGGCTGAGGTGTTGTCACTCAGTAATGATGGTGGAGTTGTAGTGCACACATCAAGAGTCAAACTGCTGAGATTGCCAAACAGTGCGGAAATCTATGCACCGAAATAGGTCACCAACTCACACCACTCCTCCATCATTACAGACAACGAGAGCAGCACTGACTCAAGTCATCACATGGCTTAGAATGTGCTTCAAAGTGATGCATGAACAATGTTGTTGTAGTATCTTAAAAACACACACACTTTTCTTTTTTTGAAATCATTGGAATTTCATTCACACAAGTGAAAACACTTAACAATCCATGTTCACTTTCAAAGCCTCACAGCATTGCAGCGGCATTACACTTACATCAATGTTGTTGTGAAATAGGGTGGCGGAACAGCATGAGTGGCAAATGTGCCAAGAAGTACAAAGACGGTTAATCCACTTGGCAGTGTTTGTATTACAATTCACCTCCCTGTCCTCAATTTTACGATACCCTGACCTCTCAGTACACCAAACTATACGTCACCAACTCCATCACATCTTGTTTCCTGGTCTTTATATCTGTCTCAGCTATAGGAGAGAGAGTGTGTGCAAGAGAGAGAGCGAGTTTGGGGATGGGGTGGAATTGAGGGGGATGGGGAGAAAGAGAGGTGTGTCACAATGTGTCTTTGTGTACTGTTGTCAGGGAGAAAAAGTATAATTGCTGCTATCTAACAATCATGCACTTGTAGGCAAGCCTAACTAGCTAGTTTACTTGGCGTAGTTGCTTCAAATGCATTCTCGCTTGTGTTTCTGGAAAAATAAAATTGTAAGTAGGCTAACCACTGCATGTCCTTTATTCAGATACCGCAAAGTCATCCGTTTTCCGAGCAGATGACAAGGGTCCCACACATGCTGATGAGGGAAGTTGTGAATGACGTGCACAATCTAATATTTCCTTCTGAAAAAAGATTGCTGTCAGAGTGCAGTATAACTGCAGTACACTGCAGTATAACTGCTGTTAGAGTGCATTATAACTGTAGTATGCTGCAAATACTGGGTCCAAAATAACACCGTTTTTTTTACTGCAGTAATTTTGCAGTGGTGTAAAGTACTTAAGTAAAAATACTTTAAAGTACTACTTAAGTAGTTTTTTGTGGTATCTGTACTTTACTTTACCATTTATATTTTTGACAACTTTTACTTTTACTTCATTACATTCCTAAAGAAAATTATGTATTTTTTTACTCCATACATTTTCCCTGACACCCAAAAGTACTCGTTACATTTTGAATGCTTAGCAGGACAGTAATGGTCCAATACACGCACTTATCAAGGGAACATCCTTGGTCGTCTCTACTTCCTCTGATCTGGCGACTCACTAAACACAAATGCTTTGTTTCTGAATGATGTCTGAGTGTTGGAGTGTGCCCCTGGCTATCCATAAATAAATAAAAACATGAACAATTGTGCCATCTGGTTTGCTTAATATAAGGAATTTGCAATTACATTTACTTTTGATACTTAAGTATATTTAAAACCAAATACTTTTAGACTTTTACTCAAATAGTACTTGGTGACTTTCACTTTTACTTGAGTCATTTCCTATTAAGGTATCTTTACTTTTATTCATGTATGACGTTTGGGTACTTTTTCCACCACTGAGTACACTGCAGTTATTCTGCAATTACTGCATCCAAATACCACAGTCGACTGCAGTTACTGCACTTTTACTGCAGTTTCAAAATGGCAATCTTTTTTTGTAAGGGTTTCCTGTTGCTCACTAGCCATTTCAATGAATGATACACACCCATTTATTCTGGAAAGATATACATTATTTTAATACAACTGTCTCAAGACTAATCCTATCGTATATCAAAATCAAAGGTTGGTTTATGTTTTTGTTGTTATTTTAGTATTTGTAAACATTTTGTCGACCTCATTGGCTGTCAGTCCTTGCCATTGCTCCATCCATGAATTTGAGAGTAGTTTCCCTCAGTTTACTAAACAGTGGCTGGGTCAGGCTGTTGATTTTGCCTCATGCCTTTTTTGTGCCTTGCTTCTCAAAGATTTACAACTCCAAGGTGATACTGATACTCCGACAGCAAATCCTTCTGGCCACGAGGTGGCGTCATACACCACGAATGTCTATCTTTGCGTTCTCTTCCAGCACGCACACCCATATAATCCAGGGTCCGCCCCCCGCCATACACCTGTCCTACCTGCACAGTTATCTGGGTGATAAAATAACTTTTTCTTTCAGACAGAAATAGTTTATGATGAAGTAAGCAACCAGGCTAACTTCCACTGTGTGTATTTGGCTTTTCTTTTAAAAACGTTAGTGTACCTGTTTGATACATCATGGAGAAAATACCAATCAAATTTGGGATTATTCTTACTTTGGCTGTTTCAGGTATGACAGAAAACATCTATCTATCTATCTATCTATCTATCTATCTATCTATCTATCTATCTATCTATCTATCTATCTATCTATCTATCTATCTATCTATCTATCTATCTATCTATCTATCTATCTATCTATCTATCTATCTATCTATCTATCTATCTATCTATCTATCTATCTATCTATCTAATCTTATCTATCTATCTATCCACTCTTCCATGCATCTTCATTTATTGATTATTGATCATTTATTGATTATTGTGGTCCTCTGTAGCTCAGCTGGTAGAGCACGGCGCTTGTAACGCCAAGGTAGTGGGTTCGATCCCCGGGACCACCCATACACAAAAAATGTATGCACGCATGACTGTAAGTCGCTTTGGATAAAAGCGTCTGCTAAATGGCATATTATTATTATTATATTAAAATATATAGCCTATAACACATTTACACATTACATTTCTTTGGAGACTTCTGTTGTAGGGCAGTGATTCCCAACCAGGGGTACTAGGACCCCTGGAGGTGCTCAGCCTATCCACAGGGGGTACTTGAGAAGACTCATTAGACCATAGGCCTACTGGTAAAATGCACATGAGGGGGTACTTCAGGGGTACTCTGGGCAGAGCAAAATTCTGTTGATGATACAGTAACCGAAAAAGG
>JAGTTL010000130.1:0-49912 GCA_036851935.1 Coregonus suidteri
TCAACGCTCGTGGCCTCCAGTACCCCTCCTCGGTCCTGGATATCCTGCGCCAGTGTCACGTGCTGTAGTGCCAGTACGAGTACACAGCCCTGTACGTCATGTGCTGATGCCTCACACAGAGTGTGTAAAAATAGGCATTCAGCCAGGACGGGTTGTGTCAGCTCTTCGCTCCAGACCTCCAGTCCGTCTCCACAGCCCGGCCCGGCCTGTTCCTGCCCCTCGCACCAAGCCAATGGTGCGCGTCGCCAGCCCGGCCCGGCCTGTTCCTGCTCCCCGTACCAAGCCTATGGTCCGCGTCGCCAGCCCGGCCCGGCCCGTTCCTGCTCCCCGCACCAAGCCAATCGTGCGCGTCGCCAGCCCGGCCTGGCCTGTTCCTGCTCCTCGCACCAAGCCTATGGTGCGCGTCACCAGCCCGGCCCGTTCCTGCTCCCCGCACCAAGCCTATGGTGCGCGTCGCCAGCCCGGCCCGGCCTGTTCCTGCTCCCCGCACCAAGCCTGTGGTGCGCGTCGTCAGCCCGGTCCGGCCCGTTCCTGCTCCCCGCACCAAGCCTGTGGTGCGTGTCGCCAGCCCGGTCCGGCCCATCCCTGCTCCCCGCACCAAGCCTGTGGTGCGCGTCGTCAGTCCGGCACAGCCCGTGCCTGTTTCACCGGTGCCTGGTCAGGTACCGGTCAGCTGCTCCACACCGGAGCCTAAGCAATCCGCTCCACCGATGTCCAGTTCATCTCCAGCCAGCGGGACCAGACCAGGGGCGCTATGGGGGGGTTGTTAGAGGGTGGTGGTCACGCCCGGAGCCGGATCCGCCTCCGAGGCGGAATGCCCACCCGGCCCCTCCCCTGTTGGGTTTATGTTGGCGCGGTCGCAGTCCGCGCCTTTGGGGGGGGGGGGGGGGGGGGTACTGTCACGCCCTGGCTCTGGGGACTCGTGTATGTTGAGCCAGGGTGTTAGTTTCTTTGTGTAGTGTCTATGTTTCGTTTTCTATGTTCTGTTCTAGGTTATGTGTTTCTATGTTGGCCGGGGTGGTTCTCAATCAGAGGCAACGAGAATCAGCTGTTGCTTGTTGTCTCTGATTGGGAACCATACTTAGGCAGCCTGTTGTGCACTTGTGTTTTGTGGGATCATGTTCCGTGTAGGTTTGTGCTATTGACCGAGGACTTCACGTATCGTTTTGTTGTATTGTGTCGTGTTGCTAAGTACTATTAAAGTATGTACTCATATCACGCTGCGCCTTGGTCCGCTCATTATGACGATCGTGACATATACAGTGTGTGCAAATGTAGTAAATTATGGCGGTAAGGCAATAAATAGGCCATAGTGCAAAATAATTACAATTTAGTATTAACACTGGAATGATAGATGTGCAAATAGAGATACTGGGGTACAAATGAGCAAAATAAATAACAATATGGGGATGAGGTAGTTGGGTGGGCTAATTTCAGATGGGCTGTGTACAGGTGCAGTGATCGGTAAGGTGCTCTGACAACTGATGCTTAAAGTTAGTGAGGGAGATAAGAGTCTCCAGCTTCAGAGATTTTTGCAGTTCATTCCAGTCATTGGCAGCAGAGAACTGGAAGGAATGCCCCCCGGCATACCCCAGAAGACTCGAGGCTGTAATCGCTGCCAAAGGTGCTTCTGAATACTTATGTAAATGTGACATTTCAGTTAGTATTTTTAATACATTGGAAAATATGTCTAAAAACCCGTTTTTGCTTTGTCATTATGGGGTATTGTGTGTAGATTGATGAGGGGGGAAAAACGATTGAATCCATTTTAGAATAAGGCTGTAATGTAACAAAATGTGGAAAAAGTCAAAGGGTCTGAATACTTCCCGAATGCACTGTATATCAAAGTTCTAGCTCATTTCCTTGCTTTTGGGAACTCAATGCTTCATATGTAGGCCTATCCTTGGTCTGCTAATCTTTAGGAGATACTTTCCTTGCTGTGTCAACATACTGATTTATTGGTATCCAACATTTTTGTCAGGAAATGTTTCAAACTGGTTGTCAACACCTTGCTAAGAAGCTTAAGACAACTCGTGGTAACTGAGAAAAGTAGCACCTTTACCCAGTTATGGCTAAATGCTAATCCTAGCTTCCCTCTCTCTCTCTGCCTTTGATTCAGAAATACTGTAGAGTGCTGACAGGAGCTGATGACATTAGCCTACAGTAGCGGTTTCCCCCAAGCCTAACTGCCTTTTGGGCTCCTGTAATTAGTCTATGGTAATATTCCTGCGATTAACTTCACCTCATTTTAGCTATCATGTTTTAATGATGAGAGAGAGCGAGTCAGTGCATCTGAAGCCCACAGGGATGCATACATGACACAACCCAGCGCCTCAGCCACTTCATTAACAGCCCTGAAGGACACGGGGGTCAAATACACACACACACACACACACACACACACACACACACACACACACACACACTCCAGACAACTTGGATCACCTTTTGTTTACTTCTCAAGGGCAAAGAGGAAAGGAAATGCGTCATGGAAGAATGCACTTGTTTTCCTCATTTTACGTAACCCTACAGGTCTAGTTAAAAGCTTGAGTGGAGATGGAGTTTTCTGTGTTGAAATGGCAGTAAAATGTTTATATATTCTTCTCTTAAAAGGTAAATCATTGACATTTACAGTTGTGGTGGCCGAACAACGATGCTGCGATGATGTATTGATAAGAAATCAGCTGACACTGTACTTGATTATAAAGGTTTATTATATCAAAGATTTCAGTATGAATTTACAGACTTCTGCAGAATCTGGAGAGCAACAAACCCAATCTCAAATATGATCACTCTCCCCTTCCTTTGTTCAAACATGGTATATATATCCTATGCCCTATGTAACATAAGATGGCGTGTTTTGAATAGACCAATCCCTGGCCTCCACATATCCCAATCTCCACTGTTTTAGGGGGCCCCTATAGTAACACTTTCCAGATGTTTCAGCAAAGTAAAGTTAAGTTAATTTAACCAACAATATGAAAACCTCAGCCAAAGTTATAAATGTTCAGATACTACATATTTCCCCCCTTCGAGACTAATTAAGTCTCGAAAACTAAAAGAATAGGATTATGACGAATACATTTTTTTATTACATCAGGCTGCTAGTGTAACTAACTAAGTTTATGGAGTGTGAACACATTTTTATGGAGTGTAAGAGCGAAAAACCTGTCTGGCAGCTTTCTTTCCAAATATCCATCAATCAATCAAGACAGTAAAATTCTCTCACGGCCCCTCTGCCCCAGGCGACCACCTAAGTACTCCCGATCAATTTATAAATCTTTATCAATGCATTTTAAGCTATGATGCAATCGAATACACATGAAAGCCTCAGAAAACAAAATACAATCAAAAACCCGTCCACATTCAGGCTGGTCGACCCATCAGACCTTCCCGTGGATTCTCTCTGTCCCTGCCTAGACCCAATATCCCTAAGCGTCAAAGAAAAAACCAAAAAACATCTGAGGTCCCCACATGTACCCAACAACAGAAAACATCATTCTTCAAAAAATTAATACAGAAAGAATATGACACAAATTATGTATTACACATGCAAATATGTATATATAAATCAGTGCAGACACTGGAATGTAGTCCACTACACTGCAGCTCCTCAGCAGTGTCGACTTTCAATGTAACGTCAATGATGGAATCTGAACATTTCCACACCGTCCTTGTTCAACTTCCTCCAGTCCATTCATATTGTCCATGTTTGAGTATTTGAATTCCACTCTACACATTCCCCATATGCTTCTTGAAGAAAAGAAAACACCAACTAGTATCTTTTGCAAAGGAACACATGAAAATTAAAACATCAATATCAAAAATAATATATAAATATAAAATAATAAAATGATATATAAAAATTAATCACATTCCATTTCCCCCCTTTGATTCATAAGAAAACACTAAATATCACAACAATATGCAAAGAAATGTGAAAATTATCGCACAATCAGATATTCAAAATTTCCTAGAGTTACTTCAACCCTAGTTTTCGTAACGTTTTGGTCTGACTTTTTTCCCAATTTTTGAAAAATCAATTTCACTGATTTATCCACAAATTCTTTCCCATTATCTGAGGATATTCGATCGGGAAATCCCCACCTGCTTATGACTTCTTTACACAAGAACTTGGCAACCGCCTGAGCGTCTTTTCGCTTGGTTGGACATGCCTCCGGCCATCGTGAAAATCTATCCACAACCACCAGCATGTATCTTTTCCCTTCAACTGGTTTTATCATATCAACAAAGTCGATAACCAACTCACGCATAGGACCTCTCGGTGTTGGAATGTGACCAGGAAGAGCAGTCACACCTCTGCGAACATTATTTTTCAGACAGATTGTGCACCTGCCTATGACATAGTCAACCTGTTCAAACAAATATGGTGCCCAAAAACCATACTCCTTTGTGATCTTTCTCCTAACCTCCCCCCTTGCAACATGAGCTAACCCATGTGCTTCCTGAATCATCAGACCTAATAGGTCTAGAGGCGCTACTATTTTCTCCAAAGACCCGTAGCATCTTTGATGGCACCTCGGTCTAGCCATAACTGTCAATCGTAGAAGCAGCTTCCTGCATCAAAATCACATCCTTAAGCGTAATTTTGTCTTCAAAGTCCACTCCATGAGTGACCAGAAAAACCTTGCCCAATTTGTCCGCTCCTGTGACGGCTTTTGCAGCTTCAACAGCAGCTTTGTTCCCTTGTGTGACTTTTGACACATCTGTTTTATGAGCTGCACACTTAGCTATCGCTATCTCTTTAGGCTTCATCATAGCATGCAACAGTTTCATTATTTGCGCATGATGTTGTATCGGAGAACCATCCGTTCTCTTAAACCCTCAACCTTTCCACACTGCTCCAAACAAATGACATACACTATGTGCACATGCAGAATCAGTATATATCGTCACTCGCTTTTCTTCTGCTAACAAACACGCTTCTGTTAGCCCCACAAGTTCAGCAAGTTGTGCGGACGCAGGCTGTGGTATTACTTCAGCCTTTTCAACAACAAATCCAGTTCCTTTGGCTTTAACTACTGCATAGCCAAAGCCTGTTTATTCTCCGTCTTCTTATTCTCCACCAGTTGTATTTGATTGAGTTTTCTGAGAGTTTCTTGGTCCTGTTCTTTCTGGTTGTGTTCCTTTTTCCTGTATAGATCCACTTGATGGGCTATATGATCTGTATAGATTCCTTTTGCCTTGCTTCTAAGTCCAACCACCTCTGCCAGTTTGCTCCTTACTGGTGAGGGCAGCCCCATCTGCAGTTTAGCTCACAAAATTGACTGCTCCATTTGACTCACATCTGGATCATTTCCGGTAATATTTCTCCACACTTGATGAGCTCTTGACACATAGGCTCTCAGATTTTCTTGTTGTCCTAGTGGGTCAATCAGAATGTTGTCAGGATGCACATTTGTTGGAAACGTATCTTTCAGTGCTCTCCACAGCCGATCTCTACTTGCAGCTAACAACTCAGGATCATTCACCGCAGTCCCCACATATCGATTAAGTCCAGCTCTCTGAAACATTTCTTCCATACTTGGAATCCCAAGGAGATTAGCCAAAAGTCTCTTAATGTCTCCTATGGCAGACTGTGTTCCCACCGTAATTTCTTCCAACTTTGAAATCCAAGGATATGCTCCATCTTGAAGAGTAGGCAGCTTCTCAAGTATATCTGACATATCGGTATTCTGCAAAGGCTTATACTCCAGGTTCTGTCCTCGGATTATCACTGGCATCATCTTCTTACTTGTGCTCCCTTTTCTTGGCCGCAATGTATACTTCCTCTCCAATTTTTGGGATTATTTTTTCAGCAGTTTTTTTCCTTCTGTATCTTCAGCTTCTTGAGTTGTTCTTCCAATTCTCTTACTTCTTCTAAATTATTTGCCTTATCCAAGCATGATATGCATCGATCCATATCTCTTTCTATTTCTTCTGTGCTAGTCATTGTAGGATAAAATCCTCTTGAACATGAAGCACCTTTAATCTCCAAATCTTCATCGCTGTCTCCATCTTCACTTTCATCAGAGGTCGAATCTCTTGTATCCTTCTTCTTCCAACTTCCATCACCCCTTCTTTCCGCTCTGGCCAACCTCCGTCTGATCACAGGGTCATATCCACCCATGATCTCTTCTGAATCACTCTGATCATCATCATCATCATCTTCAAATTCCATCCTCCTGAACCTCACTCTACCCTTAGTTTCCAGACATGTCGTTTTTCTTCTTACTTTTGGAGTTTGGATTCATCTTTATGGTCGTTTCTGCTTGTCCTCTCTCTATTATTCGTTCATCTTCATCTCTGATACAATAATCACCCTCCTGAATGATCACTGGAAGCTGAGGATAGACGTCCTTAAACTCTACTTCTTCCTCGTAAGGTGGGGGTCTTTTTGCTGAATCCATATGTGAGAAAGGTGTATTGACTTCTGCCATTAGTTTTTCTGTTACCTTCGCCTCTTTTGCCATTTTCTCTATACCTCTGTCTCTTTTATCTTTTGTATCTTTTATCAGTTTTTGTCCCTCATTTTCAAACAACTTAAGAACACCCAGCTCTCTTTGTCTCTTTTCTTTACGATGTTCCCCTTTTTTCCCCTTCTTTTGATCTGCCTTATACGTGGACACAAGCACTTGCATTATTTAATTACGTCTGGGTTAAGAGTCCCTTCCACTGGCCATGGTTGTTCAATGTCAGGCCAACATTTATGCCATTTTCCAGATAACCTTGCAATACCATTAACTAAAGGGTTACTATTTTGTACTACATCAACAGGAGTAATTACTTTCGTAGTTTTGATGTCCTTTTTCCGCATTGTAACAACTCTTTTATATTCCTTTATTGTGAATTATTTTTTATTTATTATTATTTTAAACTAATTAATTTGTAAACCAAAAAAAATACTTTAAGCTATGTAGCTTATCTTTCCCTCATATTTTATTTTATTTTATTTTTTCTACCAAATTATTGATTAGTGGCAATCTTACCACATCCGATAAAGAAAAGTAAAGGAAACTAGTCAACTTCAGAGCAATCAAAAAAGAAAGACCTGTAATCCAGCAACACTACAGCACCCACAAACCAATTGCTTAATAAGCACCCAATCACCTTAATTTTACAGAATAATCTCAGTGCTGGATTTCCAACACAACTCTAATCAAAACAACCCATGCACAAAAAAATGTGTAATTTTCAATCACATCAATTGATCAGTCTGTTGCCAAGTCCCTGCTAAATGGTCACAACATGAAATATTTTAGGCATACACAAACAGATAAATGCCCTTCATCTATAATATTCTGCAAGGGAAAGTAAGTTTGTGGATAGAACAGTACTGGCCTTAATTGGACTGGATCCGGGACAGCACACGCTGTCGCGTGACGCACTGGTCAGCACCTCCTCTCTCTCTGTCTCCTCCTTCTCGTCTCTCACACCACAGGAGAACAAAAGAAACAGACAACAATTTAGTATTTTATGTACTCACTGGGTTATTTCAACCATACAATACAGATATTAAACTATTGGAATAATCATCATATATGTTTTCTTAGTCAAGCAACAGCCACTTAACAAACAGAATACTTTATTTGTGTGTATTCAAATCTCCCCCTTTCTTTTTTTCAGCTATAAGTCTGCATGTCACAGCAGCTCAGTGCAGGCAGGGGAGTGGCATATTCGCTCTGTGTAACTGTAAACTCCTAAAATTCCACACATGCACAGTTCATTTATTAGTGTGTCTTCAGAGTGAGATGAGCACTCCCACAAGCAATTTGTCTCTAAGTCAAACAGCAGACAGACCAGCTGTCCCTCCGTTCTTTCCAACAAACCACATTTACCACTGAACAAAACGCATAAACCAACACAAAAACATAGAACACAAATCCTACTTCGAAGTTACTTAACTTTACTTTAGTCTATTTTCTCTCTCCTCTTTCTTCATCCATTCTACTCCAATCTGCAGATTTATAGTTATTTTCTTATCCATTACAAATCCTCTCTATACAATCATAACGTCCTCCCGGGGGCTCATAGATTTTAATAAATTTGAAAACGTTCTCTCAAATGGAGACTCATAAGGTTTTAACCGTAATTAACAGATTTCCTTACAAAAAACTAAAACCCCTGTTCTCAACCAAAACATATATATGTATATATATCTAACATAAAATCTTATCATAGCATGAGTCGAGCATATAAACCTCTGCACAATCCACACAGCTCAAACACAGCAAAGACATCTTTATTTGCGCACACACACACTCTCTTTCTCTCACAACACGAAAACTATTCAATCAACAAGAATGCATTCATTCATACGGTCCCTAAAGCATGCTTCCGTCGCTCCTTTTCCTTATTTTCCTTCCTAAATTTGTGCTACCTTGAGTTGCAGATATTCAATGAGAGGCTACTTCGGACATATAGCTCGTCAACTATATACCGAGAGGTAACATACAATTGAATTTGTATTCTACAATCACAGTTCCTTGGAACTGACCCGAAAATTCACCTAGTGACTTCCTAGGATTTGCGGCCCATCTAATGATCGCCTCATTTGAGGGCTTCCGTAGATCAGCGACGTCCTAATCAGTATACCTTTTTCCTTAGTTCCTTGTCCCTTATTCCTTTATTCTATTCCTTTTCCCCTTTAATTTTATTCAAGCCAAATTTCCCTGGGCCCAGTGTTATCAATTCCTTTTTTCCTTAGATCTTGTATTATATTCACACTCCCGCCTGTATGCGTTGTTTCCAACGCAAACAAAATTTTGACATTTAGAACGGAATCTCATCACACAGCAATCACAGCATGGCACACACAGGTTCTTCACGGTGCATCCCCTCAACGCACACACAGCCACACGAACTGACCAGCGCCCAAAGTTGTGAGAAAGCTCACCTTATCTGTCAGCCTCTGGAGCGAGAGTCAGTTCGGAGCCCATGATGGAACGTTGAAATGTACGCAACTCGTCCCAAAATCCTCATCGCCAATTTCTGTGGTGGCCGAACAACGATGCTGCGATGATGTGTGATAATAAATCTGCTGACACTGTACCTGATTATAAAGGTTTATTATATCAAAGATTTCAGTATCAATTTACAGACTTCTGGAGAGCAACAAACCCAATCTCAAATATGATCACTCTCCCCTTCCTTTGTTCAAACATGGTATATATATATATCCTATGCCCTATGTAAAATAAGATGGCGTGTTTTGAATAGACCAATCCCTGGCCTCCACATATCCCAATCTTCACTGTTTTAGGGGGCCCCTATAGTAACACTTTCCAGATGTTTCAGCAAAGTAAAGTAAAGTTCATTTAACCAACAATATGAAAACCTCAGCCAAAGTTATACATGTTCAGATACTACACAGTGATTTATAGTTAGAATTGTTGTGTATAGCAGGGTTTCCCAAACTCTGTCCTGTTTATGCCCTAGCACTACACAGCTGATTCAAATAACCAACTCATCATCAAGCTTTGATTGTTTGAATGAGCTATGTAGTGCTACGGCAAAAACCAAAACACACACCCAGGGGGCACCCCAGGACCGAGTTTGGGAAACCCTGACATAAAGCACTTTCCCATCCTTTTAAATCCTTCCTTGGCATCAGACCTCTATTGCAAAAATAACTTAGAATTTTCTCTGAACGCCACTCTGATTCTCTTATTGCTTTTTAACAGGGAGTCCCATTGAGACCAAGGTCTCATTCGCAAGGATGATTTCTCTGTAATACTCTACTGCAGGGGTAGGCAACCATGTTCCTGGAGTGCCGCAGGTACTGCAGGATTTTGTCCCAACTAGACACCACACCTGACCAACTGAGCTAATTGATCAGTTCAGTGATTGCCTAAATTCAACACACCCGGTCTTCCAGGTCGGTTAAATCCAACACATGAAGTGCCTGCGGCCCTCCAGGACCAGGGTTGCCTTCCCCTGCTCTAATGAATGTAGTAGCTACAGCCTAGTGGAGGAGGGCCAGCAGTGTATCCACAACAAGAGCTGCTGAGTGGCTATACAGCAGCAATAGTGAAGTGTCATATCTGACAGTGGGTCATTTGTACATCAAGGACATGCCTCACTGACAGCTCTGTCATGGGGCCAGCGGGACTGCAGGGGAGCCTCTGATCAATCTGATCTGCTTGGCCCCCTTGGCCCTTGGCCCCCATGTATCTCTTCCCATCCTCCCATCCTCAGCCATAGTATAGACCCTAGCCGTGCGTTGCCATGGTATTGATGTTCTAGGAATGAGAAGGAGACGTGTGTTACTCCAGGAGGGATTAGGCTTTCTATTTTAATACACACACACATGCATGCATAATTGTTACGTTTATATACACGAACACACACACACAAACACACTGCTACACACACAAACACACTGATACATACATATACAAACTGATACACACACACACACAAACACACTGATACACACACTTGGAAACACACTGATACACACACTTGGAAACACACTGATACACACACTTGGAAACACACTGATACACACGCTTGGAAACACACTGATACACACACTTGGAAGAATGCTCTTTTCCATAATTTGATGGAAAGCCACTCAGAATACAGGTGAATTGTAGAGGAGCAGAATAAGTCTGAAGACAGGGATTTGTTCCGGCTTAAGTCAGAATTACTAAATCACTCATCCAATCCCTGAACAATACAGAACCACCTGAGGACGCCATGGTTTCAATCCCGGATTTTTGACCACATCTCACCCCCATCATCAGTTGTTGTCTTCATGACAGGGGTCAGAGGCCATAGGTCAAAGGTCGAAACGTTTGTCAATTGTCACCTGTGTCCCTCTCTTGTTTTCCCACCTGTCACGGTACCCTGTGGTTGTGTGGCACGTCTGGCACAGGCATGATGACTCTGTCCATGTAGCTGTCACATTGACTGGAGGAACATGTGAGCACGTCAGCTATTCAATCAGTCAGACTGGGTATGTCACAGCCTGCGTCCCAAATGGCACCCTATTCCCTTTATAGTGCACTACTTTGCTCTGTTAAAAAAAAGTGTACTATATAGCGAATAAGGTGCCATTTGCGGCGCAGTCAGGGGTGACAGAGTCATGTAAAGACTGGAATGGACTTTATGGAATGGTATCAAACACAGCAAACATATGGAAACCACGTTTGACTCCGTTCCATTGATTCCATTCCAACCATTACAATGAGCCTGTCCTCCTGTAGCTCCTCCCACCAGCCTCCACTGGTGTACATGTGATGCTGCATACTTGTGTGCACATTTGCACATTTCTGTGCGTGAACATTTGTGCATGTATGCCTGCATCTACTCATACGTCTTTGCAATCACCTTCACGTCTCTACAATATGTGTATCCATGTACAGTGTCTTGCAAAAGTATTCAGCCCCCTTGGCGTTTTTCCAATTTTGTTGCATTACAACCTGTAACTTATATGGATTTTTATTTCGATTTCATGTAATGGACATACACAAAATTGTCCAAATTGGTGAAGTGAAATGAAAACAATATCTTGTTTAAAAAAATTAGACAAAATAAATAACGGAAAAGTGGTGCGTGCATATGTATTCATCCCCTTAGCTATGAAGCCCCTAAATAAGATCTGGTGAGCCAATTACCTTCAGAAGTCACATAATTAGTTAAATAAAGTCCACCTGTGTGCTATCTAAGTGTCACATGATCTGTCACATGATCTAAGTATATATACACCTGTTCTGAAAGGCCCCAGAGTCTGCAACACCCCTAAGCAAGATGCACCACCAAGCAAGTGGCACCATGAAGACCAAGGAGCTCTCCAAACAGGTCAGGGACAAAGTTGTGGGTTATAAAAAAATATCTGAAACTTTGAAGCTCCCACAGAGCACCATTAAATCCATTATTCAAAAATGGAAAGAATATGGCACCACAACAAACCTGCCAAGAGAGGGCCGCCCACCAAAACTCACGGACCAGGCAAAGAGGGCATTAATCAAAGGCAACAAAGAGACCAAAGATAACCCTGAAGGAGCTGCAAAGCTCTAAAGCGGAGATTGGAGTATCTGTCCATAGGACCACTTTAAGCCGTACACTCCACAGAGCTGGGCTTTACGGAAGAGTGGCCAGAAAAAAGCCATTGCTTAAAGAAAAAAATAAGCAAACATGTTTGGTGTTCACCAAAAGGCATGTGGGAGATTCCCCAAACATATGGAAGAAGGTACTCTGGTCAGATGAGACTCAAATTTAGCTTTGGCCATCAAGGAAAACGTTATGTCTGGCGCAAACCCAACACCTCTCATCACCCCGACAACACCATCCCCACAGTGAAGCATGGTGGTGGCAGCATCATGCTGTGGGGATGTTTTTCATCGGCAGGGACTGGGAAACTGGTCAGAATTGAAGGAATGATGGATGGCGCTAAATACAGGGAAATTCTTGAAGGAAACCTGTTTCAGTCTTCTAGAGATTTGAGACTGGGACGGAGGTTCACCTTCCAGCAGGACAATGACCCTAAGCATTCTGCTAAAGCAACACTTGAGTGGATTAAGGGGAAACATTTAATTGTCTTGGAATGGCCTAGTCAAAGCCCAGACATCAATCCAATTGAGAATCTGTGGTATGACTTAAAGATTGTTGTACACCAGCGGAACCCATCCAACTTGAAGGAGCTGGAGCAGTTTTGCCTTGAAGAATGGGCAAAACTCCCAGTGGCTAGATGTGCCAAGCTTATAGAGACATACCCCAAGAGACTTGCAGCTGTAATTGCTGCAAAAGGTGGCTCTAGAAAGTATTGACTTTGGGGGGGTGAATAGATATGCACGCTCAAGTTTTCTGTTTTTATGTCTTATTTCTTTTTTGTTTCACAATAACAAATATTTTGCATCTTCAAAGTGGTAGGCATGTTTTGTAAATCAAATTATACAAACCCCCCAAAAATCAATTTTAATTCCAGGTTGTAAGGCAACAAAATAGGAGAAATGCCAAGGTGGTGAATACTTTCGCAAGCCACTGTATACCTCCATCCACGTTCACATATCCTCAGTTCCTTCACTGGTATCTCCAGCCCCCCTTAAATTATGGATGAACCTGGCAACGTGGAACGATTACGCAACCCTGTACCCCACCTGTACCCCACTGGCTTCATTATTCCGTGTTAGGATCATTTGGCCGTTAGTGACGCCCGGGCACCGCATGAGAGCCAACATTAATATTTAACGGCCTCTTTTAGAAGAGGAGACACAGCAGTAGTGAGAGAGAAAAAGAGGAGAGGAAAGGAAACAGAAGCCAACGGTTGTCCGCCTCGGACAGAACTGACACATAGAGGACAGGTCGGCCATCTGTTTTCAGGCGCCAGTGAATTGCGTTTTGGGTCGGCTAATAGGTTTAGGTTTTTTTGTCTTTCCCCCGGAGCAAACAGTATGTTTGTTCATTTATTCATATTGTTGGCCCATGCGCTTATGCCAAAAGTGCATCCTTTTGCCTATTTACCATGCAGAGATAGACCTTGGAGGCGTTTTGTTGTGAACAGCATGGATGAGATTAGTATTTTGTCCTTAAAGTAACAGGTGTTAATAAGGGTATTATTCAATCAAAACTGAAAAGCAGGTTTCCGGGTTGGAGTCAAAATAGAATTTTTCTAAGCAGTAAAAAAAAAAAAAAAGACAACATCATGTTTGATTGAATACCAGATCTGTATACCAGTTTCCTTTTGGTTCCATCACTCTCTAAATCCACAGCACCAATCCAAACACAAACAATAGCTTTTTGGACTTGACACAGTTCCTGGATTTGAATGAATAGCGTGGCCCTAAGGATATAATCTGTATATTCAGCCCTGTGCTGTGATTGGACCTCCAGGTCTATATTGGAATCTAGTCTTGTGTTGTGGTTGGACCAGGTCCCTGTGCTGTGATTGGACCTCCAGGTCTAGCCCTGTGTTGTGATTGGACCTCCAGGTCTAGTCCTGTGTTGTGGTTGGACCTCAGTCTAGTCTTGTGTTGTGGTTGGACCTCCAGGTCTAGTCCTGTGCTGTGATTGGACCTCCAGGTCTAGTCCTGTGTTGTGGTTGGACCTTCAGGTCTAGTCTTGTGTTGTGGTTGGACCTCCAGGTCTAGTCCTGTGCTGTGATTGGACCTCCAGGTCTAGTCCTGTGTAGTGGTTAGACCTCCAGGTCTAGTCCTGTGCTGTGGTTGGACCTCCAGGTCTAGTCCTGTGCTGTGATTGGACCTCCAGTTCTAGTCCTGTGTAGTGGTTGGACCTCCAGGTCTAGTCCTGTGCTGTGATTGGACCTCCAGTTCTAGTCCTGTGTAGTGGTTGGACCTCCAGGTCTAGTCCTGTGCTGTGGTTGGACCTCCAGGTCTAGTCCTGTGCTGTGGTTGGACTTCCTTTGATGACCTCCCCAGCTAGCGGGCCTTATTGCGTTTACATCTCTCTCCCCTGTCACCTGCGACACGTAATCACTGCGAATTAGCATGTGTTAGGGTAGCGCTTAGCAGCTGCGCCGTCGAGTCTCACCCCTGTGTGTCTTTACTGTAATGTAATCCCATTTGATGTCTTGGTCTGGCCTCTATCAGGGCCGCTGTATTCAAATCAGATGGTTCCTTTAAAGGCCTGTTGCGTTCCCCCTCTGTCTAACAAGATTCAATTACTCTATCCAAACAGAGTGATTAGATTGGGCTGCATGTCTCCTTCTGAACTCACATCTCACAAGCAGGTGTGTGTGTGTGCGTGTGCGTGTGTGTGTGTGTGTGTGTGTGTAATAATAATTTGATGGATGCTTATATTTGTCCTATTTGTGTGTCTGTGTGTGTGTTTTCATGCATCCATGCTTGTGTTCTAATTTTTGTCTCCATAATTTAATGTGGTAAACTGGTTCTCCCTGTAAATATTTCACCCAGACTCAGACATTGTGGGCAGTCCGAACCTTCTCCTATGTCCTTGGCAACTTACAGCAGACAGAGAAGTCCAATTCAATCTAGATCTTATGTGCAAGATCTGTCTGGAAGGGGTCTTTAACTCATTGGAGATTGCGTGGCAAATGGGTAGTTAGACATGTAATTTAGGTATGTTACATTCACTGGAGCCTTCAATGTACTGCTATTGTGAGTCTATACGGAGTAACAAATCCATTAGCATGAATTGATTTGATTACGTAATATGTCAGTATAGGCAGTTGCATAGTTGGCAGTCTGGGTCTGAGTACAGCAGCCATGAGCGATACGCTCCCATTATCCCAGCTATTTGTCTTGACTCATAACGCACTTCTGCTGAACTCCCTTTTTCTAGGAAATGTGAAAGTGACCCAGCTCACGTAGCAGTTCATTTTGCCGCACCCAATTTGTCACTTCAAATCTTTTCAGCACTCACCTGTTGATTGCTTGCATTCCGGGGAGTCAGCAAAGCTTGCTAAATGACTGCATTTCCCAAATGACTGCTAATTTGCACACCATCGACTAAGCCAGACATAAGTCTTTGAATGCTAACGACTGACTCATAGCTTTGCTTGTGTATTAGCTTGATAATTAGTTGGATACAGCCACGTGTCAGATTCCACCTCGGCGCCCAATTTCCCAAGAAATCAGGATTACATTTTCCAAGTAAGTGTCACTGTCAAGGACATGCTTTTAGCAGCCATTTTACAACATGTCATCTTTTTTTTAATTACCTTTTGATGGTGACTAGGTATTTGATGTTTTTGACATGAGCCATTTTCAATTGCCTATTAAAGTGATTGGCTTATCCTAGTGTTAAACCCATCCACCTGTGCGCCAGAAATCATTGAATCCATTTACACACTTCGTTTGAGTTGGTTTTACGGCATTCACACCTCTGATGTATTACAGCATGCTGTGTGTTTAATGGCCGCTACAGTGTGTATCAATGCATGTCAGTGAATGAATGGCATGTGCTCCCTATGATATTCAGCTTCTAAGTTCTTAGTGGCACTAAGTATAGTCTTGTGACTATACCTGCTGCATCACACTGCTCTTTTCAAACCAAAATAACCTTATTGCATAAACTAAAATAACCACAGTTAATAAATAACATGATACAGTGCCTTGCAAAAGTATTCATCCCCCTTGGCGTTTTTCCAAGTTTGTTGCATTACAACCTGTAATTTAAATGGATTTGTATGAAAAAAGACCTTGTTTCAAAAAATTTGGAAAAGTGGTGTGTGCATATGTATTCACCCCCTTTGCTATGAAGCCCCTAAATAAGATATGGTGCAACCACTTACCTTCAGAAGTCACATAATTAGTGAAATAAAGTCCACCTGTGTGCAATCTAAGTGTCAAATGATCTGTCACATGATCTCAGTATATATACACCTGTTCTGAAAGGCCCCAGAGTCTGCAACACCCCTAAGCAAGGGGCACCACCAAGCAAGCGGCACCATGAAGACCAAGGAGCTCTCCAAACAGGTCAGAGACAAAGTTGTGGAGAAGTACAGATCAGGGTTGGGTTATAAAAAAATATCTGAAACTTTGAACATCCCAAGGAGCACCATTAAATCCATTATAAAAAATTGAAAGAATATGGCACCACAACAAACCTGCCAAGAGAGGGCCGCCCACCAAAACTCACGGACCAGGCAAGGAGAGCATTAATCAGAGAGGCAACAAAGAGACCAAAGATAACTCTGAAGCAGCTGCAAAGCTCCACAGTGGAGATTGGAGTATCTGTCCATAGGACCACTTTAAGCCGTACACTCCACAGAGCTAAGCTTTACGGAAGAGTGGCCAGAAAAAAGCCATTGCTTAAAGAAAAAAATAAGCAAACACGTTTGGTGTTCGCCAAAAGGCATGTGGGAGACTCCCCAAACATATGGAAGAAGGTACTCTGGTCAGATGAGACTACAATTTAGCTTTTTGGCCATCAAGGAAAACGCTATGTCTGGCACAAACCCAAACACATCTCATCACCCCGAGAACACCATCCCCACAGTGAAGCATGGTGGTGGCAGCATCATGCTGTGGGGATGTTTTTTTCATCGCAGGGACTGGGAAACTGGTCAGAATTGAAGGAATGATGGATGGCGCTAAATACAGGGAAATTCTTGAGAGTCTTCCAGAGATTTGAGACTGGGACGGAGGTTCACCTTCCAGCAGGACAATGACCCTAAGCATACTGCTAAAGCAACACTCGAGGGGTTTAAGGGGAAACATTTAAATGTCTTGGAATGGCCTAGTCAAAGCCCAGACCTCAATCCAATTGAGAATCTGTGGTATGACTTAAAGATTGCTGTACACCAGCGGAACCATCCAACTTGAAGGAGCTGGAGCAGTTTTGCCTTGAAGAATGGGCAAAACTCCCAGTGGCTAGATGTACCAAGCTTATAGAGACATACCCCAAGAGACTTGCAGCTGTAATTGCTGCAAAAGGCGGCTTTACAAAGTATTGACTTTGGGTGGGGTGAATAGTTATGCACACTCAAGTTTTCGTTTTTTTTGTCTCTTTTTTTGTTTGTTTCAAAATAAAAAATATTTTGCATCTTCAAAGTGGTGGGCATGTTGTGTATCAAATGATACAAACCCCCAAATCCATTTTAATTCCAGGATGTAAGGCAACAAAATAGGAAAAATGCCAAGGGGGGTGAATACTTTCACAAGCCACTGTATGTGTCGGGTGAAACAGCATCATAAAAGAGGAGATCAAAATAACAGTTTTATTCTTTGACCATTTCAATTTCTTCAAACTAAGGTTGATTTTTAAATAAGGTTGTTTAAGTAACTGTAAAATAGAGTATTAAGTAACTGTAAAATAGAGTATTAAGTAACTGTAAAATAGAGTAGAATACAGTGGGGAAAAAAAGTATTTAGTCAGCCACCAATTGTGCAAGTTCTCCCACTTAAAAAGATGAGAGAGGCCTGTAATTTTCATCATAGGTACACGTCAACTATGACAGACAAAATGAGAAAAAAAATCCAGAAAATCACATTGTAGGATTTTTTATGAATTTATTTGCAAATTATGGTGGAAAATAAGTATTTGGTCACCTACAAACAATCAAGATTTCTGGCTCTCACAGACCTGTAACTTCTTCTTTAAGAGGCTCCTCTGTCCTCCACTCGTTACCTGTATTAATGGCACCTGTTTGAACTTGTTATCAGTATAAAAGACACCTGTCCACAACCTCAAACAGTCACACTCCAAACTCCACTATGGCCAAGACCAAAGAGCTGTCAAAGGACACCAGAAACAAAAATTGTAGACCTGCACCAGGCTGGGAAGACTGAATCTGCAATAGGTAAGCAGCTTGGTTTGAAGAAATCAACTGTGGGAGCAATTATTAGGAAATGGAAGACATACAAGACCACTGATAATCTCCCTCGATCAAGATCTCACCCCGTGGGGTCAAAATGATCACAAGAACGGTGAGCAAAAATCCCAGAACCACACGGGGGGACCTAGTGAAAGACCTGCAGAGAGCTGGGACCAAAGTAACAAAGCCTACCATCAGTAACACACTACGCCGCCAGGGACTCAAATCCTGCAGTGCCAGACGTGTCCCCCTGCTTAAGCCAGTACATGTCCAGGCCCGTCTGATGTTTGCTAGAGTGCATTTGGATGATCCAGAAGAGGATTGGGAGAATGTCACATGGTCAGATGAAACTAAAATAGAACTTTTTGGTAAAAACTCAACTCGTCGTGTTTGGAGGACAAAGAATGCTGAGTTGCATCCAAAGAACACCATACCTACTGTGAAGCATGGGGGTGGAAACATCATGCTTTAGGCTGTTTTTCTGCAAAGGGACCAGGACGACTGATCCGTGTAAAGGAAAGAATGAATGGGGCCATGTATCGTGAGATTTTGAGTGAAAACCTTCAGCAAGGGCATTGAAGATGAAACGTGGCTGGGTCTTTCAGCATGACAATGATCCCAAACACACCGCCCGGGCAACGAAGGAGTGGCTTCATAAGAAGCATTTCCTGGAGTGGCCTAGCCAGTCTCCAGATCTCAACCCCATAGAAAATCTTTGGAGGGAGTTGAAAGTCCGTGTTGCCCAGCGACAGCCCCAAAACATCACTGCTCTAGAGGAGATCTGCATGGAGGAATGGGCCAAAATACCAGCAACAGTGTGTGAAAACCTTGTGAAGACTACAGAAAACGTTTGACCTGTGTCATTGCCAACAAAGGGTATATAACAAAGTATTGAGAAACTTTTGTTATTGACCAAATACTTATTTTCCACCATAATTTGCAAATAAATTCATAAAAAATCCTACAATGTGATTTTCTGGATTTTTTTTTCTCATTTTGTCTGTCATAGTTGACGTGTACCTATGATGAAAATTACAGGCCTCTCTCATCTTTTTAAGTGGGAGAACTTGCACAATTGGTGGCTGACTAAATACTTTTTTTCCCCACTGTGTGTCCTTACACCCCAATAAAAATAGAATTCACATACCCAACATTGGCAATTGAATTGCAAAACGTGTCTTCCGTCTAAATGAAAATGTCCAAACCAAACAGATACTGTAAATAGAACTACTATACTGTCCACTAACAGGATATAAATTGAATGCAGGCCTGTATGCCTCGCCAGCCATCAGCCAGGTAAAGTAAATAATGTAATGTATAGTGTGAGAATGGCAATAAATAAATAGGTCATTTAGCAGATGTTCTTATCCAGAGCGACTTACAGGAGCAATTAGGGTTAAGTGCCTTGCTCAAGGGCACATCGACAGATTTTTCACCTAGTCGGCTCGGGAATTAGAACCAGCGAACTTTCGGTTACTGGCACAACGCTCTTAACCACTAAGCTACCTGCCGCCCCAATCAGCAATCTGTCCGTGTGTCGGTTCAAAGGATTCAGGATTTCTTTCCGTTTCTGTTCCAGTCCCCTTTCAAAGCTGTGCCACGGCCGCATAATGTCAACCAATCCTCTGTAAACTCCAACACTTCCAGACGCTGGCCCGGAGGCCGCATGGTGAAAAGCATTTGGAATGTCATGAAAAAGAGAAGGCAGTTCCAGGGGGTTGGTGTTGTATCCGATACTTCAGTGGTATAAGCCTTGTCCACACACACACGTGCACGCATGCGCGCGCAGACACCTTCTACAGTGTCCTGGGGTGAAAGGGTTGTGCCAAGTTTTTCCGCATACTCACCAACATCTGGCGGAGGCAGACCTACTGTGGCACCATGGGTCCTGAAAACATCCAGTTAAGACTGAGGAAATGAGAGGGGGGGAAACCTACAACAAGCCATAAAGTAGCCATTTGATCACCTGGGCCTCTGGCTGACCTGGGTAGAGAGAGAGAGAGGGAGGGAGGGAGGGAGGGAGAGAGAGAGAGAGATAGATAGATCTATTGCTCCTACAGCAGAGGATAAGCTAACCAAACATGGAGACCTGCATGATGAAGGGGAAGATGGCTGCTGTCTATCTGCGTCTTCTCCTTCTCTAGTCTGACCCTCATCACAATACAGTCAGCACATGTAGCAGTCTGACCCTCATCACCATACAGTGAGCACATGTAGCAGTCTGACCCTCATCACCATACAGTCAGCACATATAGCAGTCTGACCCTCATCACCATACAGTCAGCACATGTAGTAGTCTGACCCTCATCACCATACAGTCAGCACATGTAGCAGTCTGACCCTCATCACCATACAGTCAGCACATGTAGTAGTCTGACCCTCATCACCATACAGTCAGCACATGTAGCAGTCTGACCCTCATCACCATACAGTCAGCACATGTAGCAGTCTGACCCTCATCACCATACAGTCAGCACATGTAGCAGTCTGACCCTCATCACAATACAGTCAGTACATGTAGCAGTCTGACCCTCATCACAATACAGTCAGCACATGTAGTAGTCTGACCCTCATCACCATACAGTCAGCACATGTAGCAGTCTGACCCTCATCACCATACAGTCAGCACATATAGCAGTCTGACCCTCATAACCATACAGTCAGCACATGTAGCAGTCTGACCCTCATCACCATACAGTCAGCACATGTAGCAGTCTGACCCTCATAACCATACAGTCAGCACATGTAGCAGTCTGACCCTCATCACCATACAGTCAGCACATATAGCAGTCTGACCCTCTTCACAATACAGTCAGCACATGTAGCAGTCTGACCCTCATCACAATACAGTCAGCACATGTAGCAGTCTGACCCTCATCACCATACAGTCAGTACATGTAGCAGTGGACTGTCTTCAACTCCCTGTCAGAGCATTGCTGTAGATGAGAATGTGTACCCAGTCAACTTACCTTCTATAAGAAGGTGGTATCACTTTATCTCAATAGGTACCTGTTGATGCATAACATTTCATAAGTGTCAAACCACATCCCTGTTGACTCACTGCAGGGAAGCATCTATTACCTAAAATTGCCAAACAAACAAACAAGACAAACATAAACACTGACAGCGAATAGCGACACTGCTTTCTCTGATGTTTACTCTTCTATATCCCCCAGCAGCCCTGTGCATATTACTATAATAACAACACACAAACTGCTCCTCCTGTATATAGGGCTATATAGGACAGGGTACTAGAGAGTTACTGTACATGCAGCGGCTTTGAATAAAGACAGATTTAATGCTGTTTATTTGTATGCAGATCAGAGTTAAATGTATTCCTCTCCTACAGGGGCCGACACCTAATCTCTATTCATATCTGCACTGTTAATGAGCATTTTCCCACTGATCTCCTTTGTGGAGCGGAAACAACTCTCTCTCTCTCTCTCTCTCTCTCTCTCTCTCTCTCTCTCTCTCTCTCTCTCTCTCTCTCTCTCTCTCTCTCTCTCTCTCTCTCTCTCTCTCTCTCTCTCTCTCTCTCTCTCTCTCTCTCTCTCTCTCTCTCTCTCTCTCTCTCTCTCTCTCTCTATGTGTTTTGGTGTGTTTCTTTTTTTTAAGCTGCTGTGGGATTTTAAAAATTTTTTTTCTCTTTTATTCTATGTAATATCACTCCCTCCAATCCACAAGACGGGTCCCAAATGGACCGCTATTCCCTTTATAGTGCACTACATTTGACCATAGGCCCTTGTCAAAGTAGTGGGAATAGGATGCCATTTGGGGCATATCCACTTTGAAGTACGGATCCATTATGCATTCTCTCTGGGTTTTTCATCTCCATTATGTTGGCTTTAATAAATGTATGCATCCAGGTGACTTTATAAAACCGATAAAAATCCACCGCTCCAGTTTTCCATATCTGAGGCTTGGGCCTTTTGTGATCTGTCTCTGTATAAAGAGGATCTGATGTACCTTATTCAAGCTGAAGGACCTATACATTCCCTAAATGAATCTATAATGAGATGCTATAGACCTCCCAATGGCATATTTTAATCTCCATATGCTGCATTGTTGGGTAACTGGACCCACCAAAGGCATTATAATAATGTATCATATTGTGATGTAGTTTACCGGCATGGTGGTTTGATGTCCTCTGCAGTGTGTATCTTATATCAACCAACAGCATTCTTTTATTTTAGAGTCCTTTGGATTCATAAAGTTATATGTTCGGATATCTAACTTGAAAGTGTCCGTTACATTCATGAAATTATTGGAAGAAAAAAACATTTTCTATGCTAACGATGGGAGCTATTTAAAAAATTGCTTAAGTTCTTGCTGATTGCTGTTAATCTTTTACTGCAGTGACCTTAATCAGAGTCACACAGAGTGTTTCTTGGTAGTCTTAAACAAATCTACTTTGAAACAAAAGTATACACCTCACACACGGTTATGGGCTTAAAAAAAGAAGACACCTGTACCATGTCAGATATAGAGTTGAAATGTATTCAATTTTGAGTTTGCATTCCAATATTACACTTTATATACATCACAGAAGACTGAAATATAACAAAACAGTTTGACATAGAAACACCAGATATTCTGCTGTTTTTTAAAATGTATTATTAATTATGAAATAAGAAAAATATGAATAACATTCCACCCACGAGGCCACTAGGTCATTTGACTGCAGTAAAGGGCTACCCGACATGGGGTTTCGAGGTCTTTTAAGCTCTCCGTCCTTTTGTTTACCACAAGGACAAGCTATAGAGCGATTGAATTGAAAGAAACTCCATTGAAATACTGTGAATGAATGATACTGTAGGTACAGTACGTCATGTCATCCATTTCTATGTTCTTGAAGGTATTCATTCAATAACATAGGATCATGTAGTTAATGTATGTTATAGCATCATTCAAACAACTAAGAATCTTTTGATATTTTCAGCATTGTGGCCTTGCCTCCAACTTGCATAAGCTATGCAAACTGAACTGAACAGATATGCACCGATTGTTAGTAGCAATTTTCCATTTACGTCCGGCAAGATTGAGACCCTGTTTACTTTCCTCAATGATTCACTGAAAGCCTTCATTCAATCACCACAATGCAAGCACTTTCAAACCAAACAAAACAAAAATGCAATTAGTTCCTCCTTACACTGCGTGCATTCACCTTACACACAGTGTACTAGTCTCAACTTATTTCGCGCGAATCAATAAAGCTTCCAGCCAAATGTCAACAGTCTGTAGAGAAAGCTACGGGAGATTCAGCAATTAAATACAGAACAGGTGCATTGATTCACATTATTTAAGAGTGTTGTGTGACATTATGCAATATCCCTCCTCGGTCATAAGTGTAGTTCTCTGTAAAAGGGCACTTACAATCCATCGCCAAGGCGACAACTCTGGAAAGAAAGTAGATCCACTTTCTCAGGTGTGCATGTCATCCGGTCACATTTGAAGGGCCTGTTCATGTCCACTTATTATCACCCATACTTTGTAAACTGTATCACTTTTAAACTTGTATTGATCAAGTACATGTTGTTTTACAATCCAAGTAACGGAATCATTTGCTCAGATAATTCTGTGTCTGTTTCAGACCGATCTTTAATTTAGGAACCCCTCAACTCTGCGTCCCACCTTCTAATCTCCCAAAGCGTCCTCATCAATCTCTTTCTCCTAGCATAAATCTTGTGATGATACAGTAGACATTCTAATGTGTTCTTCCCTCTCAGTGTACTGTAAATCTGCATCCCAAATGGGACCCTATTCACTACATAGTGCACTACTTTTGACCAGCGCTCTATGAGCCCTGTTCAAAACTAGTGCCCTATATAGGGAATACGCTGCCATTTGGGACACAGTACCAAGATTGTGTATGCATGTCTTCTCTCCCTTAGCTCTGTTGAATTAATCAGTATGCATGAAGTATGTATAGAGGTGAGACACACAGATAACACAGGATGTGATGATTGTTAATTGCATCTCAGCTACAACTGACAGTACAGTACGGCTTCAAGACACCACTCCTAGACAAAAAGTGGCTGCAATGCCATACATATGTAGGATCATGACTACACATCCACTGGAGTTACGCAGGTGGCTCTGTGTGTTTGACCACATGTGACTGCTGCAATGGGAGAGGACTTGCTGCTTGGTCCACTGGTTATCTCTCTCTCTCAAGCTATCTTTCTTACTCACTCTCTCCATCCCTCTTACCCCTCTCACTCCCTCACTTCTTTGTACTTCTCCTCCCTCTTAATACCCCTCCCCCTCTCTGTCTCCATACCCCATACCTCTCTGCCATGCTGTGTGGCCTGGTGGTTAGGTGGTGAGCAGCTGATTGATAACTTATTCCTTGGCTGTGACAGGGGACTGCTCAGGCTCAATCACTCCCCAAATTGGCTGAAATGGGCTCTGTTTATTATGTGTAGACACAGTCAGCCCCCAACCACACACACACATACACAAGGACACACACACACACACACAAGGACACACAAACACACACTTTACATTGATCAAAACTGAGGGAGAAGTAAACACACTCAACCTGACCCCATGTAAATGTTTTCCCTCTCCCCTTTCCTCTTTCGTTCTCTCTTTCTTTCTCTCTATCTCTGCCTCTCTCTTTTCCAGCTTGAGGCCAAACCCTAGCATTAGCGCCCAAGTGAAGCTGAGGACCACAATGCAAGGTGGCTGTGATCCGTGTCTGCTTTGGAAACCAGGTTCATGTCTTTGAGAAAAGTCTATCTGGCAACAGACCCCTTTCAACTGATTGTATCGCTACGCGAGAAGGGGGGTTTGTAGCGAGGCGGAGCACAGAGCATTTGCCTGCTGATGCGAGGCCAAGAGCCCATATTTAATTACATGCCTGCCAAGGGATCAGTCTGCCTGTTGTTCCTTTCTTGAGATTGTTCCCTTCACAGAGGGGGCCAAGCACTCTGGCAACTAGGAGGCCTCAGCGGGCTCCTGCTCAGAGAGAGAAAGAGAGAGAGAGAGAGAGAGAGAGAGAGAGAGAGAGAGAGAGAGAGAGAGAGAGAGAGAGAGAAAGAGAGAGAGAGAGAGTGTGTGCGTGTTTGTGTGCCAAAAGTGTGCTTGTTTGCTGTTAGTCATTGGAGCGGACCTGGGTTGTCTTTCAAATAGCTGGAATGGGAGGCGTTTGCACTTTTGGGACGCCTCCATTGGTTCCATTGCGTCAGGCAAGATCAATCACGTATTAAGTATTTTTAAAAAGAAAAACAAATGCTATTTGAACCCAGGTCTGAATTCTGAACTGTCTGTTTGTATGCGTCTATGTTGCTATTCTTAGTTTCATGTGTAGCCTAATTTCTCGGTCTGTAGTTACTTGTTAATGTCATTGTCAGTTCATTACATCAGCCCCCATTGTTCTTATGTGATGGCAGCAGGTTTAAGGTAATGCCTTCAGAGCAGAGTCTTTGTCTGAACACAGACACACATACACACACACAATATCTCTCTTTCTCACACAGATACACACACACACACACAATCTCTATCTCTTTTACACACACACACACATACATTATCTCTCTCTTTCACACACACTAGTGATGGGAAGTTCAGCGCTTTTTACTGACTCTAATCTTTTCGACTCGTTCAGTCAAAAAAACACGAATATTTCGACTCATTTCATTCATTTGAGTCAGTAATGCCCAGAGCATGCAGGACCCCCCACCGGCAAACGATGAACTGAAAACTCGAGTCATGATTCTCCGAGCCTCTCGTTCACATATCATTCACCATAGGGGGCTTAGTGGAGATGTCATTTATGACTGAGACTTGTAAACGTGTGCTTTAAACAACGTTAAAAAAAGAATATTCCAGCCATACAAATAACATTATCATACATTTGAAACGAGGTCTAGTTGTGGCCGCAACCGGACTAGATTATGAACAACTCTTGGCAGAATGCATTGCTTAACTGCCGTGAGGGTGATAAGTTAGTAGCCTGACGACTCACACTAAATTCTTCCTCTGCTCTGTTGTTCTCTACAAACTTCTCATCACGGAGAAGAAACTAATGTCCGTGGGCGTGGCATAGCGTTTGTTCATCTGGGTAGCCAGGCAAGGCCATAAGCACAGTCGTTTGTGAACTGCAGCCCCCCAAACGATTTGTGTTCGAGTTTGTTGAGCAGAGGCTGTGTATGTTTTGGTTTTACAAAGCTGCGTCCATCACGACATTCAATAATCAATTAATTGCAGTAATTCTAGTACCATGCGATCAATTATCAGTTCTACACATGTATTTTCTGTTCTTCATGATCTATTTTCTTACGTGCATATGACAGACAAGTTGTGATCAGAGCCACTGAGCCGGAGGAGCGTGTATTAATGCTGCTGTAGGACACTAGCAGGTCAAACGAATTACTAAAATGAATGAGTCACTTAGAAAAACGAATCATGACCCTCGAGTCAGTCAAAATAATCATTCAAAAAGACTGAATCGTTCGCAAACTGCACATCACTAACACACACACGCAGGCACACACACACACTATCTCTCTCGCTCTCTCTTACACGCACGCACACACACACACACACACACACACACACAAACACAAACACAAACATGGCTCCACTCCGTCTCTCTGAGCTCCTGTGCCTGTGATGACTCACAGAGCCAAACACCCCAGAATAGCACAGTTTGGCTGTGTTCTGTGTTCTTCTCCCTACACCACTACAGGATTAATGAGCCAACTGGGTAAATACAATAATGTTAGCTAGTCAAATGTAGAGCTAACTTTTGTGTTACGCACAATGACGATCTGTTTAGGTGATCATGGCAATGTTTTTTGGGTCAGTCACTGCTTTTGGTTGCTTTGAAATACGGCTAAGAGTGATTTCAACCTGAAGTGCCCATTGATACATGATGTCAAACTTGTACAGTAAATATAGGGGCAATTATTTTTTCCTGACAGTTTAAACCTGACCATGAAAAACTCCAGGCCCTAGTTACAGTGAGGGAAAAAAGTATTTGATCCCCTACTGATTTTGTACGTTTGCCCACTGACAAAGACATGATCAGTCTATAATTTTAATGGTAGGTTTATTTGAACAGTGAGAGACAGAATAACAAAAAAAAAATCCTGAAAAACGCATGTCAAAAATGTTATAAATTGATTTGCATTTTAATGAGGGAAATAAGTATTTGACACCTCTGCAAAACATGACTTAGTACTTGGTTGCAAAACCCTTGTTGGCAATCACAGAGGTCAGACGTTTCTTGTAGTTGGCCACCAGGTTTGCACACATCTCAGAAGGGATTTTGTCCCACTCCTCTTTGCAGATCTTCTCCAAGTCATTAAGGTTTCGAGGCTGACGTTTGGCAACTCGAACCTTCAGCTCCCTCCACAGATTTTCTATGGGATTAAGGTCTGGAGACTGGCTAGGCCACTCCAGGACCTTAATGTGCTTCTTCTTGAGCCACTCCTTTGTTGCATTGGCCGTGTGTTTTGGGTCATTGTCATGCTGGAATACCCATCCACGACCCATTTTCAATGCACTGGCTGAGGGAAGGAGGTTCTCACCCAAGATTTGACGGTACATGGCCCCGTCCATCGTCCCTTTGATGCGGTGAAGTTGTCCTGTCCCCTTAGCAGAAAAACACCCCTAAAGCATAATGTTTCCACCTCCATGTTTGACGGTGGGGATGGTGTTCTTGGGGTCATAGGCAGCATTCCTCCTCCTCCAAACACGGCGAGTTGAGTTGATGCCAAAGAGCTCAATTTTGGTCTCATCTGACCACAACACTTTCACCCAGTTCTCCTCTGAATCATTCAGATGTTCATGGCAAACTTCAGACGGGCCTGTATATGTGCTTTCTTGAGCAGGGGGACCTTGCGGGCGCTGCAGGATTTCAGTTCTTCACGGCGTAGTGCATTACCAATTGTTTTCTTGGTGACTATGATCCCAGCTGCCTTGAGATCATTGACAAGATCCTCCCGTGTAGTTCTGGGCTGATTCCCTCACCGTTCTCATGATCATTGCAACTCACGAGGTGAGATCTTGCATGGAGCCCCAGGCCGAGGGAGATTGACAGGCCTTTTTGTGTTTCTTCCTTGCGAATAATCGCACCAACTGTTGTCACCTTCTCACCAAGCTGCTTGGCGATGGTCTTGTAGCTCATTCCAGCCTGTGTAGGTCTACAATCTTGTCCCTGACATCCTTGGAGAGCTCTTTGGTGTTGGCCATGGTGGAGAGTTTGGAATCTGATTGATTGATTGCTTCTGTGGACAGGTGTCTTTTATACAGGTAACAAACTGAGATTAGGAGCACTCCCTTTAAGAGTGTGCTCCTAATCTCAGCTCGTTACCTGTATAAAAGACACCTGGGAGCCAGAAATCTTTCTGATTGAGAGGGGGTCAAATACTTATTTCCCTCATTAAAATGCAAATCAATTTATAACATTTTTGACATGCGTTTTTCTGGATTATTTTGTTGTTATTCTGTCTCTCACAGTTCAAATAAACCTACCATTAAAATTATAGACTGATCATTTCTTTGTCAGTGGGCAAACTTACAAAATCAGCAGGGGATCAAATACTTTTTTCCCTCACTGTATAGCCTACAAGCTAGTGCTCAGTTTTCCCTTGTCAGGTTACTCCTTTTAATGACTTTTTCCTGACCATGTGACCTGACTGGGAAAACTCTGGGACCTATAGGCTATAACTAGGGCCAGGAGTTTTTCCTGGTAAGGTGACGCATCACAACCCTTTAACAGCAGCATCTGATCTACTGTAGGAACAGGCCCTGTGTCCGACCTTCCTCCTTGTCTCTGAGAGATAAATACGCTTTATTAACTGCAGTGGCTCATCTATCACTATCTTAATCGGAGGCCAGATCTCTTCATTACACATCTGATAAGTCTCTCTCCCTTTCTCCCTCCTTCACCCTCTTTCTTTATCTCTCTCTCCCCCTCTCTCTTTCTCTCTCCCTCTTTTTCTCTCTCCCTCCCTCCCTGCGGACGCCCCAGTCTGACACCTGGACTCACCTTGGCGTTGTCACAACGATTCGTCAGCAAGCCAAAGGAATGTACAATAGATTTTTGGGCAGCATTCTAATACATTTCAAAGGAGCACAGGTCAAACCCTCTGTCCATGTACCCAAATTACTTATACAAGAAAAGAGGGATGCTAGGGGGAGGAAGGAAGGAGGGATGGAATTGGAGGCAGAGAGGTTGGCTTTGGTACCGGCGTTCTGTATCTCATTATTCCATGGGGTGGGCAGGGACACCTATTTGGGTGACGTGGGTGACTCCCCAAAGTTAAAGTGAGAAATTCAATTAAAGTTGTTTTAATTCTGCAATGAAGTGGAGATGTAGAGCAGAGCAGCGTTGAAGCTCTGAGCAGAGCAGAGGGGTGGAAGGTTTTCCCCCTCTGTCTTTCCCTCTCCTCTCGTGCGTCAACACTTTACAGCCCAGATCTGACGTTTAAGACATGGAGGTCGACTCAGAAGTGAGGTAGTGAGTTTATCTGCATTACCTGTAGGTTCACATTTGACTAAGAATAGACATATTCAGCAAAACTAAATATGGGAAATACTTTGATGCAATGGCCTATAACAGGCCCTAGGAAAAAGGCACACGATATCTTGATTGGCAATGTTGTGGGTGAACTCCTGATTAGCTATGCTGTGGCCTTTCTGTGTGTGTGTGTGTGTGTGTGTGTGTGTGTGTGTGTGTGTGTGTGTGTGTGTGTGTGTGCATGCATGTGTGTGTGTGTGTCTGTGTGTGTGTGCAATGTGTGTGCTAGCATGTGTTTGTGTGTACGTGCATGCTGTGGTCCATGCCTCTGCATGTTTGTGTACGGCATGTTGCGTGAGTTGTGTCTATGTGTCTATCCTTGCCACCACACGCTCGCTATTTATCCTGTATAAGAGTGAGTAGATACAGTGCCTTCAGAAAGTATTTACATTTACGTCATTTAGCAGACGCTCTTATCCAGAGCGACTGTCAAGGCTGAGGTGTATGTGGTGTGGGAGTCAGGCGCAGGACACCGAAGCTTAGTCCAACAAAGTTTACTGGTGAAACTACAAGGCAAAGATACAGTAAACGGCCTCAAGAAAAAACAGAGGCGAGCTATACGCAAACTATGCGTAAAACAATAAACAATGAAACAATACAAAACACGCAGCACTACGGACAGGCGAAAAACAACACACAAACCCAACCATACAACACAGCAACTTATAGAACACGTAATCAGACACAAACGGACACACAGTGTGTGACAACAGACAAAAGCATCACACATAGAAACATTCAACGGTGGCAGCTAGTACTCCGGGGACGACGAACGCCGAAGCCTGCCCGAACTAGGAGGAGGAGCAGCCTCGGCAGAATCCGTGACAGTACCCCCCCCTTGACGCGCGGCCCCCAGCCGTGCGCCGACCCCGGCCTCGGGGACGGCAGGAGGACGCGGACCCGGGCGCGTGGGATGCCCACGGTGGAACTCCGTCAGAAGGGATGGATCTAGGATGTCCCTCCTAGGCACCCAGCACCGTTCCTCCGGACCGTACCCCTCCCACTCCACGAGATACTGGAGACCACCCATCCGGCGCCTCGAGTCCAAGATGGTCCGGACCCTGAACGCCGGGGCCCCCCTCGATGTCCAAAGGGGGCGGAGGGGGTCTCTCCTATCTCATGTTCTTGGAGTGGGCCAGCTACCACCGGCCCCATGAGAAGAGACACATGGAACGAGGGGTTAATATTCTTGTACTCAATAGGCAGTTTGTAACCTGTAACACACACCTCGTTCAATCTTCTCAGGACTTTAAAGGGCCCCACAAACCGCCGACCCAGCTTCCGGCAGGGCAGGCGGAGGGGCAGGTTTCGAGTCGAGAGCCAGACTCGATCTCCCGGTGCGTATACCGGTCCCCTCACTGCGGTGACGATCGGCGCTCGCCTTTTGTTGACGGATGGCCCGCTGCAGATGGACATGGGCAGCGTCCCACGTCTCCTCCGAGCGCCGAATCCCACTCATCCACCGCAGGGGCCTCGATCTGGCTCTCGTGCCATGGTGCCAGGACCGGCTGATAACCTAAAACACACTGGAAAGGTGTTAAATTGGTGGAGGAGTGGCGGAGAGAGTTCTGGGCCATCTCTGCCCAGGGGATATACCTAGACCACTCCTCCGGCCCGGTCCTGGCAATAGGACCTCAGAAACCTACCCACATCCTGGTTGACTCGTTCAACCTGCCCATTGCTTTCTGGGTGGTACCCCGAGGTAAGGCTCACCGAGACCCCCAAGCGTTCCATGAACGCGCCCCCCAGACTCTGGAGGTGAAACTGGGGACCTCGGTCAGACACAATATCCTCGGGGACCCCATAGTGCCAGAACACGTGGGTAAATAGGGCCTCAGCGGTCTGTAGGGCAGTAGGGAGACCCGGCATTGGGAGGAGACAACAGGCCTTGGAAAACCGATCCACAACGACCAAAATGGTGGTATTCCCTGGGAGGAGGGGGGTAGGTCGGTCACAAAATCCACCGAGAGGTGGGACCATGGTCGTTGTGGAACGGGCAGGGGATGTAAACTTTCCCCTGGGCAAATGTCTAGGCGCCTTACACTGGGCGCACACCGAGCAGGAGGAGACATAAACCCTCACATCCCTAGCTAACGTTGGCCACCAGTATTTCACGCTAAGGCAGTGCACTGTCCGGCCAATACCTGGATGTCCAGGAGGGTGATGTATGAGCCCAATAAATAAGGCGATCACGAACCTCGAGCGGAACGTACGTCCGCCCCCACAGGACACTCGGGGGGAGTAGGGTCGGTACGCAGTGCCCGCTCGATCTCCGCATCGACCTCCCACACCACCGGAGCCACCAGACAAGACTACCCGGCAGTATGGGAGTAGGCTCAATGGACCTCTCCTCTGTGTCATCATACCCGCCGGGACAGGGCGTCTGCCCTTACCGTTCTGGGACCCTGGGATGTATGTGATCTTAAAAACAAACCGGTCAGGAACATGTTCCACCTAGCCTGACGAGGGTTCAATCTCCTAGCTGCCCGGATGTACTCCAGGTTACGGTGATCAGTCAGAATGAGGAAAGGGTGTTGAGCCCCCTCAAGCCAATGCCTCCACACCTTTAGGGCCTGGACTACAGCTAACAGCTCCCTGTCCCCTACGTCATAATTACGCTCTGCCGAGCTGAGCTTCTTAGAATAGAATGCACAGGGGCGGAGCTTAGGTGGCGTGCCGGACCGCTGCGACAGGACTGCCCCAATACCGGCCTCGGACGCGTCTACCTCTACTTGGAATGGTAAAGAGGGATCCGGATGCGCCAGCACTGGAGCCGAGGTGAACAGGTTTTTCAGTTTGACAAATGCCCTGTCCGCCTCAGCTGACCACTGCAAGCGAACCGGACCCCCCTTTAACAGGGACGTAATGGGAGCTGCAACCTGTCCAAAGCCCCGGATAAACCTCCGGTAGTAATTAGCAAACCCCAAAAACTGCTGCACCTCTTTTACAGTGGTTGGAGTTTGCCAATTACGCACGGCCGACACACGGTCAACCTCTATCTTCACACCAGACGCGGACAACCGATAATCCAAAAAGGAGACGGACTCCTGGAAGAACAAGCATTTCTCTGCCTTGGCATACAAGTCATGCTACAACAGTCTCCTCAACACTCGGCGCACCAGGGCTACATGCTCGGCTTGGGTAGAAGAGTACACTAGGATGTCGTCGATGTACACTACCACACCCTGCCCATGCATGTCCCGGAAAATCTCGTCAACAAAGGATTGGAAGACTGAAGGAGCATTCATTAACCCGTATGGCATGACGAGATACTCGTAATGACCCGAGGTGGTGCTAAATGCTGTTTTCCATTCATTCCCCTCCCTAATGCGCACCAGATTGTACGCGCTGCTGAGATCCAACTTTGTGAAGAACCGCGCTCCGCGTAATGACTCCGTCATAGTCGCAATCAGTGGAAGAGGGTAACTGTACTTAACCCGTGATCTGATTGAGACTACGGTAATCAATACACGGGCGCAAACCCCCGTCCTTCTTCTTCACAAAAAAAGAAACTTGAGGAAACCGGGAAGTGGAGGACCGTATGTATCCCTGTGCCAAGGACTCGGCTATGTAAAGTCTCCATAGCCGCTGTCTACCTCTTGAGACAGGGGATACACACGGCTCCGCGGAAGTGCCGCTCCTGTTTGGAGATCTATCGCACAATCCCCCTGCTATGAGGTGGTAGCCGTGTTGCCCACGTTTTGCTGAACACAAGTGCTAAATCCTCAATATTCAGGGGGATGGATGCGCATTGCGGGCACTTGGTTCGACTTCTCTACCGAGGTCGCCCTAAGGAAACACCTAGACATCTCCCTACACACTGGGCAGACCACTCCATAAGAGCCCTCTGTTGCCACGCAATGGTAGGATCATGGGCGCTTAACCAGGGAACCCCCAGCACCACGGGATACGCAGGAGAGTCAATCAGATAAAATCTGAATGAATCTCCTCATGACCCCCCTGCGTCGTCATCTTAAGTGTGCTGTGACTTCTCTGATCAACCCCGACCCCAATGGCCGGCTGTCTAGGGGCATGAACAGGAAAGGGGGCTTCTACCGGCCGAAGGGGAATTCCTAACCTATAACAAAATGCACGATCAACAAATTCCCAGCTGCGCCTGAATCTACTAGCGCCTTATGCTGGGAATGAGGTGCCACCTGTGGAAATCTCACAGGTATACACATGTGACCAACAGAGAGCTCTGGGTAAGGTGGGGCCCTACTCACATTCTTGGAATGACTCCCAGTGCGTGACCTGTTTGTCCCCTCTCCCAGGAGACCCTCCCCATCACCTGGCCCGCGTGTGTGTCCTCCACGGCCACAGTTGTTTCCACCTCCAACAGGTAATGCGTCGATGAGGGGCCCTCTCATTCCACCCCCGCATCCGCCACTAGAGTCCGGAACTCCAGGGCGAACTCCTGTGCGCTCCCCTTCCCCTGTTGGAGGTGGAACCAGACGCTCCCCCGCTGCCTTCCCTCAGGTGGATTGATCGAAGACAGTCCTGAAGCGGCGGGAGAAAAGAGAACTCCGCGTTAGGTGATGGTATCAGCGGCGTCTATTCCCATCCATTTCGGTGTTGGCCACTCCAACGCCCTTGCCGGATAGACAGGAGATGAGGGCGGAGACTACTCTCGTATCCCGAGGGCGCTGGGTGTATGGTGGCGCAGGTAGAGTTCAACCTGCATGAGGAACCCATGACACCCGCGCTGCAGAACCATCATATGCCCTCGGGAGCGGAGAGCCGAATGCCACTGGGTCCCGGTGCTGAGAGAGGAGGACTGGCCGTTGGTGACGGGATGGGAGTGTGAGAAGGCCATGTGGGCACCTCCCGTAACCAACGGCCAGTTCATCCTCTCTCAGCACCGGGACCCAGTGGCCATTCGGCTCTCGCTCCCGAGGGCATATGATGTTTGTTCTGCAGCCGGGTGTCAGGGGTTCCTCATGCAGGTGGAACTCTACTGGCCACCATACACCCAGCGCCCTCGGGATTACTTCTCCTTCACCCCAAAGTCAAATAGCTGATGTTCTGAAAGAGCTGCAAAACCATGGACCCCTAACAAATCAGCTGGGCTAGACAATCTGGACCCTTTCTTTCTAAAATTAGCAGCCCGAAATGTAGCAACCCCTATTATAGCCTGTTCAACCTCTCTTTCGTATCATCAGAGATCCCAGAGATTGGAAAGCTGCCCGCGGTCATCCTCCCTCTTCAAAAGGGGTGACACTCTAGATCCAAACTGTTACAGACCTATATCCATCCTGCCCTGCCTTTCGAAAGTATTGAAAGCCAATGTTACCAAAACAGATCACCGACCATTCGAAATCCCAGCGTACGTTCTCTGCAATGCAATCTGGTTTTCCGAGCTGGTCATGGGTGCACCTCAGCAACGCTCAAGGTCTAAACGTATTATAACTGCGATCGATAAAAGACAGTACTGTACAGCCGTCTTCATCGACCTGAGCCAAGGGCTTTCGAGACTCTGTCAACCACCGCATTCTTATTGGCAGAATAAATAGCCTTGGTTTCTCAAATGGACTGCCTCGCCTGGTTCACAACTACTTCTCAGATAGGAGCTCAATGTGTCAAATCGGAGGGCGCTGTTGATAGACCTCATGCAGTCTCTAGGGGGGTGCCACAGGTTCAATTCTCAGTGCCCGACTCTATTCTCTGTGTATATCAATGATGTCGCTCTTGCTGCTGAGTGATTCTCATATCCACCTCCTACGCCAGACGACACCATTTTGTATACATCCTGGTCCTTCATTGGACACTGTGTTAACAAACCTCCAAAGAGCTTCATTACCATACAACACTCCTTCCGTAGCTCCAAATGGCTCCTAAACGCTAGTAAAACTAAATGCATTGCTCTTCAATCGAACGCTGCTTGCACCCCGCCCAGCCGACTAGGAATCACTACTCTCGGCGGGTCTGACAAAAAAATATCCTACAGTAACTAAAGTATTTGATCCCTTGATGATTTTGTACATTTGCCCACTGACAAAGAAATGATCAGTCCTATAATATTAATGGTAGTGTTTATTTGAACAGTGAGAGACAGAATAACAACAAAAAAATCAGTGGTCAAAAATTTTATAAATTGATTTGCATTTTAATGAGGGAAATAAGTATTTGACCCCCTTCTCAATCAGAAGATTTCTGGCTCCAGGTGTCTTTTATACAGAGTAACGAGCTGAGATTAGGAGCAGCACACTCTTAAAGGGAGCTTGTCTACCTGTATAAAAGACACCTGTCCCACAGAAGCAATCAATCAATCAGATTCCAACTCTCCACCATGGCCAAGCCAACAAAGAGCTCTCCAAGGATGTCAGGGACAAGATTGTAGACCCTACACAAGGCTGGAATGGGCTACAAGACCATCGCCAAGCAGCTTGGTGAGAAGGGAGTGACAACAGGTTGGTGCGATTATTTGCAAAGGAAGAAACCCCAAAATAACTGTCAATCTCCCTCCGCCTGGGGCTCCATGCCTAAGATCTCACCTCGTGGAGTTGCAATGATCATGAGAACGGTGAGGAAGCAGCCCAGAACCTACAAGGGAGGATCTTGTCAATGATCTCAAGGCATTTGGGGATCCATTAGTCACCAGAAAACAATTGGTAACACACTACGCCGCGAAGGACTGAATCCTGCAGCGCCCGCAAGCCCCTCCCTGCTCAGAAAGCACATAAAAACAGTCCCATCTGAAGTTTGCCAATTAACATCTGAATGATTCAAGAGGAGAACTGGATGAAAGGGTTGTGGTCAGATGAGACCAAAATTGAGCTCTTTGGCATCAACTCAACTCGCCGTGTTTGGAGGAGGAGGAATGCTGCCTATGACCCCAAAGAACACCATCCCCACCGTCAAACATGGAGGGGAAACATTATGCTTTGGGGTGTTTTTCTGCTAAGGGGAACAGGACAACTCACACCCGCATCAAAGGGGACGATGGACGGGCCATGTAAACCGTCAAATTCTTGGGTGAGAACTCTCACTTCCCTCAGCCAGGGAATGAAAATGGGTCGTGGATGGGTATTCAAGCATGACCAATGACCCAAAACATTACGGCCAAGGCAACAAAGGAGTGGCTCAAGAAGAAGCACATTAAGATCCTGGAGTGCCTAGCCATCTTAATCTACAACCAAGATGGCGTTATACTGTACATAATTGAGTAGACACAGTCGGTGAAGGTTCGGAGTTGCCAAAACGTCAGCTCGAAAACCTTATGACTTGGAGAAGATCTGCAAAGAGGAGTGGGACAAAATCCCTCACTGAGATGTTTGCAAAACGATGGTGGCCCAACCTACAAGAAACGTCTTGACCTCTGTGATTTGCCAACAAGGATTTTGCAACCAAAGTACTAAGTCATGTTTTGCAGAGGGGTCCAAATACTTATTTCCCTCATTAAAATGCAAATCAATTTCTACACATTTTTGACATGCGTTTTTCTGTATTTTTTTTTTGTTGTTATTCTGTCTCTCACTGTTCAAGTAAACCTACCATTAAAATTATAGACTGATCATGTCTTTGTCAGTGGGCAAACGTACACTATCAGCAGGGGATCAACTACATTTTTCCCTCACTGTGTAGGTGTCTGGTTAGGACAGTAAATTCTCCTTCCAAGACTTACAAACTAAGCATCTCCAATCCAAAGCTAAATCAGAAATCGGCTTTCCTATTTTCTGCCAACAAAAGCCTCCTTCACTCATGCTGCCAAACATGCCGTCGTAAAAAACTGACTATCCTACCGATCCCTTGACTTCGGGATGTCATTTACAAAATAGCCCCTCACACCACTCTACTCAGCAACTTGGATGTAGTCTATCACAGTGCCCATCTGTTTTGTCACCAAAGCCCCATGTACTACCAACTATTTGACCTGTACGCTCTCGTTGGCTGGCCCCTAACTACATATTCGTTGCCAAACCCACTGGCTCCAGGGCATCTATAAATCTCTGCTAGGCAAATCCTGCCTTATCTTAGCTCATGGTCACCATAGCAACACCCACCCGTAGTGATGCGCTCCAGCAGGTATATCTCACTGTCATCCCCAAAGCCAACACCTCCTTTGACCGCCTTCCTTCAGTTCTTTGCTGCTAATGACTGGAACGAAACTGCAAAATCTCTGAAGCTGGAGATTCTTATCTCCCTTACTAACTTTAAGCATCAGTTGTCAGAGCAGCTTAACCGATCACTGCACTGTACACTACAATATCTGCAGCACATACCTTGTACCTCTGAACATTGATATGGTACTGGTACTAATGTACAGTGCCTTGCAAAAGTATTCAACCCCCTTGGCGTTTTTCTATTTTGTGCATTACAACCTGTAATTTAAATTGATTTTTAATTGGCTTTCAGTAATGGACATACACAAAATAGTCCAAATTGGTGAAGTGAAATTTAAAAAATACTTGTTCAAAAAAATTCTAAAAAAATAAACTACGGAAAAAGTGGTGCGTACATATGTATTCACCCCCTTTGCTATGACGCCCCTAAATAAGATCTGGTGCAGAACAATTACCTTCAGAAGTCACATAATTAGTTTATAAAAGTTCCAACTTTGTGCAATCTAAGTGTCCTATGATCTCAGTATATATACACCTGTTCTGAAAGGCCCCAGAGTCTGCAAACACCACTAAGCAAGAAAAAAAAAAAAAAAAAAAAAAAAAAACACCACCACAAGCTAGCGGCCACCACGAAGACAAGGAGCTCTCCAAACAGGTCAGGACAAAGTGTGGAGAAGACAGATCAGGGTTGGGTTATAAAATATCAGAAACTTTGGAACATCCCCACGGAGCACCATTAAATCCATTATTAAAAATGGAAAGATATGGCACCAACACAAACCTGCCAGAGAGAGGGCGCTCCCACTACAAAAAACTCACAGTCCAGGCAAAGGAGAGGATTAATCAGAGACGGCAAACAAAGAGACCAAAGATAACCTGAAGGAGCTTGCAAAGACTCCACAGCGGAGATTGGAGTATCTGTCTCATAGGTACCACTTTAGCCGTACACTCCACAGAGCTTGGCTTTACGGAAGAGTGGCCAGAAAAAAAAAAGCCATTTGTTTAAAGACAAAAATAATTAAAACACGTTTTGTGTTTGCCAAAATGCATGTGGGAGGGGGGACTCCCCAAAACATAAGTAGGAAGGTACTCTAGTCAGAGGAGACTAAAAATTGAGCTTTTTGGCCATCAAGGAAACGCTTATGTCTGGCGCAAACCCAACACTCTCATCACCCCGAGAACACCATTTTTCCCCACCAGTGAAGCATGGTGGTGGCAGCATCATGCTGTGGGCTGTTTTTCATCGGCAGGGACTGGGAAAATGGTCAGAATTGAAGGAATGAATGGATGGGCGGCTAAATATAGGGAAATTCTTCAGGGAAACCTGTTTTCGTCTTCCAGAGATTTGAGACTGGGACGGAGGTTCACCCTTCCAGCATGACAAGGACCCTGTCACGGTTTCGGGCCGAGGCTGCCTCCTTCTCCTTGTTCGGGCTAGGTTTTCGGCGGTTGTCGTCTCCGGAGTACTAACTGCCACCGTTCTATGTTCGATGTTTGTTTGTTTTGTCTGTTTGTGTTACACCTGTTCCTGTTAGTGTTAATTATGCGTCCTATAAGTTCTCTTGGGTTTTGTCATGTGTTGTGTGTAATTGTTCGTTTGTCATTTTGGGATGCTAGTTCTTTTATCTCTCTGTATTGTTTTTTGAAGAGAGTTCCGCACAGTGTGTGCCTTTTTGTTGTACTATACCGGTGTAGCGTAAAGTTCGCTTGCCTGCCAGGTTGTATTTAGCCGTGTTTGGCTTGTTCTTTTTGTCTTCACTAAAGCGTTCGTACGAAGCCTCTGTGTGTCCTGCGCTTGATTCCACAACCACATCTACACTCAACCTTGACAGAAATTACACACCTTGTCACCATGGCATCAGCAGGAGCAGCCGCACCTACCGAGGTTATTGAGGAGCGCCTTCGTGGACAGGAGGAGGTCACAGGAAAAACAACCAAGATCGCGGCACGCTCTGGGATAGAGTGATGAACACCCTCCATTGATGGGAGAACCAGTCGTGGTTACCCACGCCCCCACTACACACCATCACCATCGGTCAGTCCACCTGTCCAAACTTCGGGAACCCAGTGGGATTCGGCTCTCGCTCCCGAGGGCGTACGACGGCAAGCACCGCTGCCGGGTGTCAGGGTTTCACTGTTGCAGTTGAACTCTACCTCGCCACCGTACACCCGGCGCCCTCGGGACACGAGAGCGTTTCGCCCTCATCTCCTGTACTCACCGGGCAAGGCGTTGGAGTGGGCCAACGCCCGAATGGAGGAGGATAGACGCAGCAACGATCACCTATGCGGAGTTCTCCCGCCGCTTCCGGGCAGTGTTCGACCATCCACCTGAGGGGGAAATGCGGCGGGGGAGCGTCTCTATTTCTACCTCCGGCAGGGGAATGCAGGAGCGCTCAAGAGTTTTGCACTGGAGTTCCGGCCTCTAGCGGCAGATGCAGGGTGGAATGAGCGGGCCCCTCATAGATCACTTCCGCTGCAGCCTCCGGGAGGACGTCCGTTTAGAGAGTTGGTGTGCGGGGGGGGGGGGGGGGGGGACAAACTCTTACGTTTTGACCAATTGGTTGACATGGCCATAAATCGGCTAGACACCCTGTCGCCACCCGCAGGACGTTCCTGGGTGGGGGTCGCCCGTTCCACCCTCCAGCACCTCCGAGCCGAGTCCCCATGGAGCTCGGGGTTGCTGGCGCTAGAGAACGGTAGAGAGAGGAGCCCGAGGGGGGCCGTCCCTGCACCACTGTGGCCGTGGAGGATACCACCCGCGGCTAGGTGCTGGGGAGGGTCTCCTGGAGGACGAACGGCAGGCCACACATTGGGGAGATCCTCCCAGGTGAGTAGGCGCCCCACTTACCCAAAGCTTTCTGTCGTGCACATAACCGATACCTGTTTGTTTTTCACATGTGTTGCACCTCGTTCCCAGCATACGGCGGCTAGTAGATTCAGGCGCAGCTGGGGAATTTTGTAGATCGTAAGTTTGTAGTTAGGGACCCTCTCCTTTCCGGTTAATAATCCCTTTCCCTGTACATGCCCTATACTAGCGTCCGTTAGGATCCGGGGTTTTGATTAGGGAGTCACAGTGCACTTAGGATGGAGACGCAGGGGGGTCATGAGGAGACGATTCAGCTATATCTGATCGACTCTCCTGCGTATCCGGTGGTGCTGGGGCCTCCTGGTTGATTACTCATGATCCTACCATTTCCGTGGCGCAGAGAGGGCTCTTAAGGGGTGGTCTGCCCAGTGTGTGGGGCTATGTCTGGGTGTTTCCGTAGGGGCGACCTCGGTGGAGAGTCCAAACCAAATGCCCGCAATGCACGTCCCCCCTAGGTATGAGGATTTGCACTCGTGTTTTAGCAAGGCGATTGAGGGCGGCGCGAATTGCCACCTCATAGACAGGGGGATTGTGCGATAAGACCTCCAGGGGAGCTGCGCTCCCACGGAGCTCATGTGTATCCTTTGTCGCAGAGGAGAAGAGGGCGATGGAGACATACATTGCTGAGTCTCTGAGACAGGGATACCTACGGCCCTCCACTTCCCCTGCGTCCTCAAGCTCTTTTTGGGAAGAAACAAGATGGATTTCTTGCGCCCTTTATTGAATTACCGCGGTCATCAGTCAGAGATTACTGTGCAATATAGTTATCCACCCCTCTGGTGATGCGACTATGACGGAGTTCCATACACGGGGCACACGGTTCTTTCACAAAAATTGGACCTCATGGGCGCATACCAACTTGGTGCGCATTAGAGAGGGCGATGAATGGAAGACAGCATTTAGTACTACCAATCGGTTTCATTACGAGTATCTCGTCATGCCATTCGGGTTAATGAATGCCTCCATCAGTCCTTCCAATCCTTGGTGGTTGAATTTTCCGGGACATGCAGGGGCAGGAAGTGGTCGTGTACATAGACGATATTCTGAGTGTAGGGCAGTTCTGACCAGAGCCGAGGCATGTTAGGCCACTGGTGGGGCTCGAGTGTTGAGGAGGCTGTTGGAGCATGACCTGTATGTCAAGGCAGAGAAATGTCTGTTCTTCCAGGAGTCCGGATCTCCTTTTTGGGTTAAATCAGTTTTCCCGCGTTTCAGGGGTGAAAGATGGAGGTTGGACCGTGGTTCAATGCCGTGCGTAATTTGGCGAAACCCCAAACCACGGTTAAAGAGGTGGCAGGCAGGTCTTGGGCTTTTGCGAAGTACTACCGGAGGTTATACCGGGGTTTTGGCACATGGTGGCAGCTCCCATAACGTCCATTTCTGAAGGGGGGTCCGGTGCGCTTTCGGTTGGTCAGCTGAGGGCCGAACAAGGGCTTTTGGGAGACTGAAGGACATGTTTACCTTCGGCTCCGGTGCTGGAGCATCCGGATCCCGCTTACACATTCCAAGGGTAGGTGGACGCGTCAGAGAAGCCAGGTATCGGGGGCGCGTTCTCTTTCAACGGTCCGGCACCACCACCAATAAACTCCCGCCCCTGTGTTTTTTTACCTTCGAAAAAGCTCAGACCGGCGGGAGCGAAAGTAATGACGTAGGGGACAGGGAGCTGTTAGCCTTGGTACAGGCGCTAAATGTGTGGAGGCATTTGGCTCGAGGGGGCACCCGTTGCTCATTTTACTGACCACACAGTAAACTGGAATACATTCGGGCAGCTAGGAGAGCCTATCACCTCGCGCATGCTCGGTGGACTATGTTCTAGGCCCGGTTTTCCGTGTTTAAGATCACTTTACATCCCTGGGTCCCAGAACGGAAAGGCAGACGCCCTTTTCCTCGGCGGTTATGACACAGAGGAGATGTCCATTGAGGCACACTCCCATTACTACCGAAAGTCTTTGTCCTGGTGGCACCGGTGGGTGTGGGAGGTCGTATACGGAGATCAGCGGCTGGCGTTACGCACTGACCCTAGCCCTCCACAGTGGTTCCTGGTGGTCGGACGTTACCGTTCCGCTCGGGTTCTGGATCAAGCTCATTTATTGGGCTCACCCGTCACCCTCCTCTTGCATCCAGGTGATTGGCCGGACAGTGCACTGCCTTAGCACAAAGTACTGGTGGCCAACGTTAGCCAGGGGAATGTGAGGTTTTATGTCACTCCTTCTGCTCGGTGCGTGCAGTCGACCGTTAAGGTGCCCAGACACTTGCCCAGAGGTAAGTTAACAACCCTCCCGTTGTTCACAACGACCCTGGCTCTCACATTCTCGGTGTATTTTGTCTACAGACCTTCCCCCCTCACAGGGGAATACCCAACCCATCCTGGTCTTGGTTGTGATCGGTTTCTCTCGAAGGCCTGTGCGTCTCCTTTCCCATGCCTGGGTCTTCCTACTGCCCTAACAGACCGCTGAGGCACTATTCACCTCACGGTCTTCTGGCATTATACGTGTGTAACCAGGATATAGTGGTCCTGATCGAGCCCCCCAGTTTAACCATCGCAGAGTCTGGAGAGCGTTGTCACTGGAGCGTTTGGGGGTTTCGGTGAGCCTTACCTCGGGTTTACCAATCCGGAGAGCATGGGCAGGATCGCAAACGTGGTAAACCAGGATTTGGGTAAGTAGGTTCTGAGGTCGTATTGATTGCCATGGCCGGGCCGGAGGTGATGTGGGCGAGGTGATGTTCCCTGGGCCGGAGATGGCACAGAACTCTCTCCGCCACTCCTCGCACTAAACTAACTCCTTTCCAGTGATGTGTCTAGGGTACCAGCCGGCTCTGGCACCTTGGCATCAGGGCCAGATCGAGGCCCCTGCGGTGGATGAGTGGGTGAGCGGCGCTCCGATGAGACGTGGAACGCTGCACACGTTCCATCCTGCAGCTGGCCCTTCCGTCGACCTAAGACGAGCTCCCGATCTCCACCGGCAGTGGGGGGCCCGGTGGTACACAACGGAGAATCGAGTCTGGATCTCTCGGACCAGAAAGCACTGCCTCCCGCCTGCCCTGCCGGACGCTGGGTCGACGGTTTGTGGGGGCCTTTTAACGTCATGAGTAGATTGAACGGGTGTGTTTTCAATGTTACAGCTGCCAATTGATTACAAAGATATTAACCCCATCGTTCCATGTGTCTCTGCTCCAGGGCCAGGGTGGTAGCTGGTCCACTCCAGGACTATGAGCTAGAAAAGACTCCTTCTCGGCCAGTCTGGACAGAGGGGGGGGGGGGGGGGGGGGGGGAGGGGGCTCCGGCTTACCTGTTTCGGTGTCCATACTGGATTCGAGACGCCGGATGAGGGTGTCGTCCAATATCCCTCGTGGAGTGGGATGGGTAAGGCCAGAGGAGCGTGCTGGGGTGCCGATGAGGGACATCCTAGACCCGTCTCTTCTGACGAGTTTCCATCGTGTGGTCATTACCCAGCGCGGCCCTGATCGCGCGTCCTCCTGGTCGTCCTCGAGGTACGGGGTCGGCGCAGATGGGACTGGGCCCGCGTCAAAGGGGGTGGGTACTGTCACGGTTTCCGGCCGATGGCTCTCCTTCTCCCTTTTCGGGCAAGGCTTCGGCGGTCCGTCGGTCTCAGTAGTACTAGCTTGCCACCGTTCTATTTTTCCTATGTTGTTGTTTGGTTTGTCTGTTTTGTTTACACCTGTTTCGTGTTTAGTGTTAATTATGCTTCCTATAAAGTTCTTCTTGGGTGTTTGTCATGTTTGTGTGTAATTGTTTCGTTGTCATTTTGGGATGCTAGTTTCTTTTATCTCTCTGTAAGTGATTTTGGGAAGATAGTTTCCGCACAGTGTGTGCCTTTTGTTTGTACTATAGCCACCGCACCGGTGTGCGTAAAGTTCGCTTGCCTGCCATGTTTTATTTAGCCGTGTTTGGCTTGTTCTTTTTGTCCTTCAACTAAAGACGTTAGGACGAAGCCTCTTGTGTGTCCTGCGCTTGATTCCACACCACCTCTACCACTCAACCTTGACAGACCCTAAGCATACTGCTAAAAGCACAACAATCGAGTGGTGTTAAGGGGGAAACAGTTAAATGTTTTGGAATGGCCTAGTCTCAAAGCCCAGACCTCAATCCCAAATTGAGAAACTGTGTCATTACTTAAAGATTGCTGTACACCAGCGGAACCCATCCAACTTGAAGAGAGCTGGAGCCACGTTTTGCTTGAAGAATGGCGAAAAATCCCAGTGGCTAGATGTGCCAAGCTTTATAGAAGACACACCCCAAGATCCTTGCAGCTGTTAATTGCCTGCAAAAGGGTGGCTCTACAAAGTATTGGACTTTGCAGATATGCATTTACTGGTTGATCTGAATCGAATTCATTAGTCAATCAATCAATTACTATAATATACTGTAATAACACATCACAGTACGGTGAAATATGATATATGGCAAATAGAACATCCTATATGGATGTTGTTAAGAGATATAGGATGGGAGGGTATTGACTAGAGTTTAAGGCGGGGGACGAATAAACAATAACAACAAAATAATAACAAAGATATCTATAATGTAAGCATACTGTGTTCCATAATCAGTATAAAGGTTGTACGTGGTGAGCTTTGGGACAAAGAGCCACAGTTAGAAAGATATGGCATATAGAAGCAAACCCGTATGGACATCCATGAAGAATGAATCGGAGAGGTTTGAGAGTAGAATTAAGTTCAGGAGAGCAAAAAAAATATAAGATAATATATATATACTATTATAATATTATGTATATTATCGATATATATATATACAATAGAATTATTGTCAAATTAACTCTGTCCATAAGGTCTAGATAGTAATTATTAGACCGGAGTAAGAGGCCTGGGCATTGTTGTTCACTAATGTACTCCAAGTGGGAAAGGATTGTGTCACGATCGTCTAATGAACCAGAACCAAGGCGCAGCGTGGATGTAACTGCATGTTTAACTTTATTATCTTCTAAGTGATATAGAACACATTCAACAAAACAAGAAAAGACTCGTGCAGTCCACGTTAAAATGGACCGAACTATGGAAAAAGAACTCACCAAACACTAAAGGAAAATAGACAGTATAACATCATGGCTCCCAAATTCCAGAGACAATACACGACAGCTGACTACTCGTTGCCTCTGATTAGGATACTCTACAAGCCAACATAGAAATAAACACAACCTGAATTTACCAACATAGAAATAAACACATAGAATGAACACACACCTGGCTAACTTTTAACATATAGTCCCCCGAGAGGACAGGGTTTGACAGTAACACCCCACCCTAAGGCCCGGACTCGACCGCGCCTTCACTGAAGAAGAAACAGGGGAGGGGCTGGGCGGGCATACCCTCCTCGGCGGGCCCGGTTCTGCGTACTCCGGCCTTGACCACCACCCTGCCTAGACCCCCCATAGAGCGCCCTGGTCCCGTCTGGCCCCGCCGTGCTGGAGCTGAACTGGACCTTAGATTAGGCGGTTAGCTTCAGCTCCATCCTAGTGGAGCAGTTTGACCGATACCTTACCAGGCACCGGGGGGGGGGGGGGGGTGGACCCATTCACAGGGGTTTGCTGGACTGGACGACTGCGCCACTTCACCCTGGCTTGTTGCGTGGAGGAGGAAACGGGACTTACCAGCTGACTACGCGCACACCCCTTGGCTTTGTGCGTGGAGGAGGAACGGGCACTTACCATGCTGACGCTCCGCCACTCCCTGGCTTAGTACGTGCTGGAGGAGGAAAGGCGCATTAACCAGGCTGGACGACTCGCACCCTGGCTTAGTGCTGTTGGAGGAGGGAGCGGTCCTTACCTAGGGCTGTACTGACTGCGCACACCCTTGCGTAAGTGCGTGGAGGAGGAGACGGCTCTTTACCAGGCTGACCGTCTCGTGCACCGCTTGGCTTAGTGCGAGATAGCAGTAACAGGCCTTACCAGGCGCACGTCTCGCACACCTGGCTTAGTGCGAGTAGCTAAACAGGCGGGCATGTCTTGCTACGGCCGCCGTAGAATTTTGTGCGTAGTGGCAGGAACCGGCCGGGCCGGTCTGGCGACGCGCACTCGTATACTTGGTCGCGGAGTGGCAGGACACGCTTAGGGCGGGCGGCCGCGACGCGCACAGTAAGACTTGGTGCGAAGTGGCAGGAACAGCTGGGGCCGGTGATGGGCGACGCGTCATCGTAGGCTTGGTGCGAGCGCGGCATGGACGGGAAAGGCCGGACTGGTCTGGTGGCGACGGCACACCGTAGGCTTGGTGCGTAGGGCAGGGACAGGACCGGACTGGGCTGGCGACGCACACTCCTATGACTTTGGTTGCGTAGAGCCATGGAGCAGGCAGGCACGCCTGGCTGGCGACGCACACCGTAGGCCTTGGTGAGTAGAGCATGGTGACCAGGCAGGCTGGGCTAGAGACAGCACGACATTAGGTCTTTGGGTCGTGGAGAATGGACAGGCCGAACTCGGGCTGGCGACGCACACGACCGTAGGCTTTGTGTAGCCTGGAGCAGGGACATGGCAAGCCGGCTGGCGACCGCACACCGTAGGCTTGGTGCGTGGAGACAGGGACAGGCGAACCGTGCTTGTGGAGACGGATTAGAGACCTGGAGTGAAGAGCCGGGCCACAACCAGTCCTGAGCTGACTAGCCTACCCTCCCACCAACTCTGTGTGTGGCATCCGCACAGGACGTACAGGGCGGTGTATCCGTAACCTGGTGGCCTTCTGAATCGATCCCTTTCTCTGCCTCCCGTCAGCCCCAGTCGTTCCATGTGCCGTGTGCCCCCGCCCAAAAATTCTTCTGAGGTGTTTGCCGGTCTCGACCGTAATACGAACGACGACCCTGATCACGCCGTTGCTTGCCTCTCTCCGGCGCGCCTCCACCGTCTCTTCTCCCCTACGCTGTCCTCCCTTGTCCAGGCCGCAATAGCTGCACTGGACACGCTGCTCGGTCGGTATTGGTGGGTTTTCTCTGTCACGATCAGTAGTACTTTACAGAACAACGGCACAAGAGTGCATGAAACGGAACAAATGTTTACTTTTATTATCTTTAGTGATAATAAGAACACAATCAACAAAAACAAGAAACGACTCGTGCAAGTCCACAGTGGTACAATGACCGAACACGGAACAAGAACCCACAAACACAAAGGGAAAAATAGTAGGAAAGTATAAATATGGCTCACCAAATCAGAGAACAGCCACGACAGCTGGACACTCGTTGCCTCCCGATTGGGAGGTCACCTCCTCAGCAAACATAGAAAATAAACACTACAGGAATTACCACCCTAGAATAAAACACATAGGAATGAACACACCCTGCTCAACCCATAAGAGTCCCAGAGCCAGGCTGTTACAGGATGGTATGGTTGGGGTTGAAAAGTACTAAAGGGGTGATATATAGAAAACATAAATAAAAATAAAAAAAAAAAACAAAAACATGGGGGATTGGAAGTGATGCATACAATTACATTGATAGAAGATAAAATCTATCTGCAATAGTTAAGCTGATCCATTCCCCCCGATTTATTTTTTTATTTTTTAAGTATTGACTTTTTTGTGGGTGAATAGATATGCAATCTCAAGTTTTTCCTGTTTGGTTGTCTTATTTCTTGTTGTGTTTCACACGATCTAAAAATATTTTGTAATCTTTCAAAGTTGTATGCATGTGGTGTAAATCAAAATGATACAACCCCCCAAAAAAAAATTTTAATTCCCAGGTTGTAAGGCAACAAAATAGGAGAAACGCCCAAGGGGGGTAAAATATTTTTCGCAACCCCCTCCTGGGGTTTTTTTTTTATTCCTCTTTAAAAATTAAATTTTAAAAATTAAGTTTTCATTTTTGGGGGAAGGGGCCCTTTTAACCCAAGCTTTTCAGTAAAGTCTACCCATTTGTATTCGGGGCATGGGGACCAAAAAAAGTTATTTTTTTTGAGTTATCTCCCCCTTGTGAGAGAGTTTCCCCAGCATCTTAAAATGGGCCCCCTCCCCATTTGGTGTTTTCTATTTTGCTTCTTCCCCTTTAAAGTTCTCATCAAATTTTTTTGTCAGGAGAACATTTTTTTATCATTGTTGTGTTTTTTTCCCCCCAATTTGCCGGCTGTTTTGTTTCCCCCCCCCCATTTTGATAGAAAAATATTTTCTGGGTCGTCATGGGGCCCAGTGCTCCCCAGCTAGCTTTTTTTCCCAAAAAAAAAGGGGGAATAGGGATGCTTTCTTAGACATTTTTTCGGTGCTGGTTTGTTTCCCTTTTATTGCGCTAGGTGACATAAACCTTTTGCAGAACCGCAAGACCCCCTTTTTGAGGAAATAAATTAGCACTTTTTTTCCACTTAAAAAGTGCCGTAAAGCCCTCTGTTACGGGTACAAAGCAGATTTTTTTCCCATATTTTTTTTCTTTTTTTTCCCCAGCATTTCAAAAGGAATGATTAATATTTTATAATATATAATTTCCCCCCGGGTCCCAGAGTTTTATACAGTAGGTTTTTTGAGGGTTCTTTATGACATTTTTCCCAGGGTTTAGGGATTTAAGCATACTGGAAGAAAATTTTTGACTGGGTTTTTTTATGTTATTCCCCTAAAAAAACCCCCCGGAAAGTGAATGAGAAGGGAGCTCTGTACAGAAGGTAAGTACTTTCCTCCATTATGGGGGATTAAAAACTTTTCCCGGGTTCCCCTTCTTAAAAAAGCTTGGAGAACATCTGAAGGGGGGGGCTCTTGGGCCTTTTCCCCAGTAAAGGTTTTAGGAAAAAGGCGAGGAGATAAGAAAGTGAGGAAACCTGGAAAAAACTAATTTGGGTAAAGGAGAAAATCACAAACCCGATGGGGTTATGCGTAAAATTGAGAGAAAACCCCTCCCGTGAATACTGTTAAATACGGTTAAATTTTTTAAATCACAGTGCTTAAAAAATGCTAAATGGGGCTTTAAAATTTGGCATTTCAGGGTTAAAGAGGGGGTTTTTTCTGGCTTTTAAAAGTTTAAACAAAAATTTAACCCCTCTAAAATTTTTAAATTTAAACCCGGGGGGAATTTTTTAAAAAATTCCTTTAAATTTCCCGCAATCCAGCACTTGATTGGTTTGGATTACGCTACTCATTTCTGTTTTAAAGAGAAAAAAGTATCAGGAAAAATACCCTTTTGCTCAGGGATCCAGGAAGGGGAATGGAATAGATTGGATGAGACAAAACAAATCAAGGTGGGAAAAACACCTTAGAGATCCCTA
>JAGTTL010000130.1:50412-78514 GCA_036851935.1 Coregonus suidteri
AGTCCTCCTGTTCTCCACTCATTACCTGTGTTAACTGCACCTGTTTGAACTGTTACCTGTATAAAAGACACCTGTCCACACTCTCAATCAAAACAGACTCCAACCTCTCCACAATGGCCAAGACCAGAGAGCTGTGTAAGGACATCAGGGATAAAATTGTAGACCTGCACAAGGCTGGGATGGGCTACAGGACAATAGGCAAGCAGCTTGGTGAGAAGGCAACAACTGTTGGCGCAATTATTAGAAAATTGAAGAAGTTCAAGATGACGGTCAATCACCCTCGGTCTGGGGCTCCATGCAAGATCTCACCTCGTGGGGCATCAATGATCATGAGGAAGGTGAGGGATCAGCCCAGAACTACACGGCAGGACCTGGTCAATGACCTGAAGAGAGCTGGGACCACAGTCTCAAAGAAAACCATTAGTAACACACTATGCCGTCATGGATTAAAATCCTGCAGCGCATGCAAGATCCCCCTGCTCAAGCCAGCGCATGTCAGGCCCGTCTGAAGTTTGCCAATGACAATCTGGATGATCCAGAGGAGGGAATTGGAGAAGGTCATGTGGTCTGATGAGAAAAAATAGAGCTTTTTGGTCTAAACTCCACTCGCCGTGTTTGGAGGAAGAAGAAGGATGAGTACAACCCCAAGAACACCATCCCAACCATGAAGCATGGAGGTGGAAACATCATTCTTTGGGGATGCTTTTCTGCAAAGGGGACAGGACGACTGCACCGTATTGAGGGGAGGATGGATGGGGCCATGTATCGCGAGATCTTGGCCAACAACCTCCTCCCTCAGTAAGAGCATTGAAGATGGGTCATGGCTGGGTCTTCCAGCATGACAACGACCTGAAACACACAGCCAGGGCAACTAAGGAGTGGCTCCGTAAGAATAATCTCAAGGTCCTGGAGTGGCCTTGCCAGTCTCCAGACCTGAACCCAATAGAACATCTTTGGAGGGAGCTGAAAGTCCGTATTGCCCAGCGACAGCCCCAAAACCTTAAGGATCTGGAGAAGGTCTTTATGGAGGAGTGGGCCAAAATCCCTGCTGCAGTGTGTGCAAACCTGGTCAAGACCTACAGGAAACGTATGATCTCTGTAATTACAAACAAAGGTTTCTGTACCAAATATTAAGTTCTGCTTTTCTGATGTATCAAATACTTATGTCATGCAATAAAATGCAAATTAATTACTTAAAAATCATACAATGTGATTTTTTTGATTTTTGTTTTAGATTCCGTCTCTCACAGTGGAAGTGTACCTATTATAACAATTACAGACCTCTACATGTTTTGTAAGTAGGAAAAACCTGCAAAATCGGCAGTGTATCAAATACTTGTTCTCCCCACTGTATAGTGGGGGGAAAAGTATTTAGTCAGCCACCAATTGTGCAAGTTCTCCCACTTAAAAAGATGAGAGAGGCTTGTAATTTCAACATAGGTAAACGTCAACTATGACAGACAAAATGAGAAAAAAAAAATCCAGAAAATCACATTGTAGGATTTTTAATGAATTTAGTTTTTGCAAATTATGGTGGAAAATAAGTATTTGGTCAATAACAAAAGTTTCTCAATAGTTTGTTATATACCCTTTGTTGGCAATAAGACACAGGTCAAACGTTTTCTGTAAGTCTTCACAAGGTTTTCACACACTGTTGCTGGTATTTTGGCCCATTCCTCCATGCAGATCTCCTCTAGAGCAGTGATGTTTTGGGGCTGTTGCTGGGCAACACGGACTTTCAAACTCCCTCCAAAGATTTTCTATGGGGTTGAGATCTGGAGACTGGCTAGGCCACTCCAGGACCTTGAAATGCTTCTTATGAAGCCACTCCTTCGTTGCCCGGGCGGTGTGTTTGGGATCATTGTCATGATTGAAAGACCCAGCCACGTTTCATCTTCAATGCCCTTGCTGATGGAAGGAGGTTTTCACTCAAAATCTCACGATACATGGCCCCATTCATTCTTTCCTTTACACGGATCAGTCGTCCTGGTCCCTTTGCAGAAAAACAGCCCCAAAGCATGATGTTTCCACCCCCATGCTTCACAGTAGGTATGGTTGTTCTTTGGATGCAACTCAGCATTCTTTGTCCTCCAAACACGACGAGGTGAGTTTTTACCAAAAAGTTCTATTTTGGTTTCATCTGACCATATGACATTATCCCATTCCTCTTCTGGATGATCCAAATGCACTCTAGCAAACTTCAGACGGGCCCTGGACATGTACTGGCTTAAGCAGGGGGGACACGTCTGGCACTGCAGGATTTGAGTCCCTGGCGGCATAGTGTGTTACTGATGGTAGGCTTTGTTACTTTGGTCCCAGCTCTCTGCAGGTCATTCACTAGGTCCCCCCGTTGTGGTTCTGGGATTTTTTGCTCACCGTTCTTGTGATCATTTTGACCCCACGGGGTGAGATCTTGCGTGGAGCCCCAGATCGAGGGAGATTATTATCAGTGGTCTTGTATGTCTTCCATTTGATAATAATTGCTCCCACAGTTGATTTCTTCAAACCAAGCTGCTTACCTATTGCAGATTCAGTCTTCCCAGCCTGGTGCAGGTCTACAATTTTGTTTCTGGTGTCCTTTGACAGCTCTTTGGTCTTGGCCATAGTGGAGTTTGGAGTGTGACTGTTTGAGGTTGTGGACAGGTGTCTTTTATACTGATAACAAGTTCAAACAGGTGCCATTAATACAGGTAACGAGTGGAGGACAGAGGAGCCTCTTAAAGAAGAAGTTACAGGTCTGTGAGAGCCAGAAATCTTGCTTGTTTGTAGGTGACCAAATACTTATTTTTCCACCATAATTTGCAAATAAATTCATAAAAAATCCTACAATGTGATTTTCTGGATTTTTTTTTCTCAATTTGTCTGTCATAGTTGACGTGTACCTATGATGAAAATTACAGGCCTCTCTCATCTTTTTAAGTGGGAGAACTTGCACAATTGGTGGCTGACTAAATACTTTTTTCCCCCACTGTATACAAACTACCATTCAAAAGTTTCTGGTTTGGACTTAGTGGGACTATCATTTGTTTTTCAACAGGACAATGACCCAACACACCTCCAGGCTGTGTAAGGCTATTTTACCAAGAAGGAGAGTGATGGAGTGCTGCATCAGATGACCTGGCCTCCACAATCCCCCGACCTCAACCCAATTGAGATGGTTTGGGATGAGTCGGACGGCAGAATGAAGGAAAAGCAGCCAACAAGTGCTCAGCATATGTGGGAACTCCTTCAAGACTGTTGGAAAAGCATTCCAGGTGAAGCTGGTTGAGAGAATGCCAAGAGTGTGCAAAGCTGTCATCAAGGCAAAGGGTGGCTATTTGAAGAATCTCAAATTTAAAACATATTTTGATTTGTTTAACACTTTTTTGGTTACTACATGATTCCATATGTGTTATTACATAGTTTAGTTTCTACAATGTAAAACATAGTAAAAAAATAAAGAAAAAACCCTTGAATGAGTAGGTGTGTCCAAACTTTTGACTGGTACTGTATATATATTCAATGCTATACTTATGCTTGCCTATATATTCTTACAATAAATGCAAATCTTCTCTTGAAGTTTGACCTTGGCCTCCAGTGTGTTTTATAGCTGTCGGACCGCTGTCAACCACCACTGTATCTGTAATATGTAATCTGGCACAGATCAATTTTGATACCTGAAAATATACTGAAAACCCCTTCCTTGTTACCTCAAATGTCCACTGGGAAATATTGTGCAGACATTTCGGAACTGGGGAGAAATGTGTAGTTGTATTAATCAAAATGTCAGCCTGACCTACAGTACTGTCTCTCTCTTCCTGTCATCCTCTCACTCTCTCTCCCTTTCTCTGTCTTCCTGTGAAACATGACAGTAGCACAGAGCCATAAGTGACTCACTAACTTAAGAGGTAAAATAGCTCTCACCTGAGAAGTTGACCCCATAAATGTGGATAAAGATCCAGCATTTTACATGTAGGTCACCGTAATGGTAGAGGGCCTACCATTTACTTGGAAACATACAAAGTTCTTCACTTTGATAATTTGTCTCTGTCTGTCATGTTGAACATCTTAGCTGCTATTCTCAGATGTAATGTTAGTACAGCTGACTCGAGATGGCTACAGAATTGTTGGTGTCACTTTGGTCTTAAATAATATTGTAAGTGCAGTGAGGAGTTTTTCTTGATGGTCAGGAAAATCACAGGGCCCCAACTAAAACCTATACATTATGGATTTCAATCAAAAACCAAACAGACACAGCACTTTTTTTCAATGCTCAAAGTGCCGTTATGCTATCTTGTTGTAATTGTAGCTAGGTATTACCAATGCACACTCGTCCTCATTGTTTGTTTACAGATAACAAAAAAAACTAGGATGATGGCATTTCTCTCATCGAAGTCCCCGGTCGCCGCTCATTCCCGGCGGCACCACTGCCGTGTTGCCTGTGAGAGGCATGGGTTCAAAACCCCTTTGTTAGCATTGTTCTAAGCAAAGTTTATCAGGTGCGCCGATTACTTAGGAGAATTGGACAGTGTACAATTGCGTACAGTTGCCAAACCATGAAGGGAAGGGGCCTCCCTTGAAGCAGTGACCCGTGCAGTCAACTCGTTTTTGCAGCATCCATTGATATGGTAATGCTGTGCGTTGTGCTTTTGTTGCCTCCGACGCCGGCGACTGTTCTGATGTCTGGTTATTGAGTCTCCCTGTGGAATCTTTTGGATACAAACCAAAGAGGAGAGGAGCGTTTCTGAAGGTAGTTTTCACTGAAGCTGCAGGGAAGAAAAGAAGACGTAGAACGCGTTGAAAGAAATAAGCAGCATGGAAATGGACCGGCTGAGTGATTGACAGAAATCCCACCACTTTGACGACAAGGAGACATTCAGGCCAAACTTGCCTTTACAAGTCTTTATAAACACACGGGTAAAAAACTGCACCATGTTCACAACTGTGGCTGTAGGAATGGAGAAACTCAGCTGGGTCTTTGCCATAAGTACGTACCTCCTACCAGAATAAAGGATGAGAACCGTTCCTCCTTTTGTGCGCTCTGGAAATTGGATTTCCCCAAAGCCAATCCAAACTGCTCCCGCCTGCCATGCATCTTATCCCGGCCCTTGTTGGCACGGGCCTGTGCTTTTAGCCGCGGGCGACACTCACCGTACAGTAGTAATCTCCACAGTCACCTAATCAGGCCCGGTTCCAAACAACCACAGCTTCGCTAAGATGCTGCCGCCGCTGTCTGTCGCTGGCCGTGACCCAGCCAACTGAAGGGAGGAAGACGGGGAAGCAGAGCAGAGCTACATCTAATCCTGGATCTCCTGGGTGTCCTGGCTCTTGTTCTGGGCCTATTTCCCCAGTCACTGAAGCTGATTCCAGGGGTAAATGCCGAAAGCCAGCAGAGACTACATGTTTTCCTTTTCCTTCCATAGCATCATGTGTTTGACCCAGTACTATAGCATAGCAGGGTTGCCAATAGCCTTAACCCAAACAGTGGCACTGTATCGAGTCGGCAGTTTGCGGAGGAAAGATTTAATAACGCCGTGAGGTGGAAAGGTCTCAGCCGTGAGGTGACCTTCCTCCACCCTGGCCAGGCTACAAAGCCCCGTCAAGTCCCCTTCGTGCTGTGCCCATGTCAATGGAGAGACGCACGTTTCTCTCTTTCGGCCCTCCAAATCCACAGGCGACTTTCTACAGTGGCACTATTATCAAATCAAATCAAATTGTATTTGTCACATACATGTGAAATGCTTGTGCTTCTTGCTCCGACAGTGCAGTAATATCTAACAAGTAATATCTAACAATTTCACAACATATACCCAATACACACAATCTAGTCAGAATGGAATTTAAGAATATATACATATATGGACAAGCAATGACAGAGCGGCGTGGACTAAGATACAGTAGAATATTATAGAATAGAATACAGTATATACATATGAGATGAGTAGTGCAAGATATGTAAACATTATTAAAGTGACTAGTGTACCATTTCTTAAAGTGGCCAGTGATTTCAATAGGCAGCAGCAGCCTCTAATGAGATCTAAAGGACTGGTGAAAAAATGCTGTAAGTCCCACGGGAAATGGCGGAGACATCAGAACGCTGATTCCCCCGTCGCGATGCAAGCAAGTTAACTTTAATAATGCATCCCTTGTGGATAATTTCCCACCTTACGCCGCTGTTCAGATGTCACACGCCGGAATATACGCTCAGAATCTTCATGTAGGCCTACATTTTCTCATCCTGCTTTCTCATCCTCCTCTCTTCCTCTTTTGATTACACCATGGCATGCCATTACTCTACATTCATTAGGCGAACACGACGACAAATCAAACTCTAGAGAAAAATATGCCTCTTCGCACTTTTTCTTTTCCTTCTGTCTCTCTTTTTTCGTCCTCTGCAGTGCTGAGGAATTATATTTCATGCATAATAAGGCACAGCAAATAATATTATGTTGCATATTACACTGTGTCTGGCATGTTGCTTCAGATCTTGTATCCCAGTGACAGATAGCTCCTTAGGAATGACAAGTCTCTCTCTCTCTCTCTCTCTCTCTCTCTCTCTCTCTCTCTCTCTCTCTCTTCTCTCTCTCTCTCTCTCTCTCTCTCTCTCTCTCTCTCTCTCTCTCTCTCTCTCTCTCTCTCTCTCTCTCTCTCTCTCTCTCTGTCTTACTGGGCAGAAGGGATTTTCCAATTGGATTAATCTGGGATTCATGTTGGTGTCACTTCCCTGGCATTGATTAGGCCTGGCATGCTTGATGATAATGCTCCCATTGGTACGGCAAAGCGGGAGCTGCCATAGGTGCTCACTGTAAATTTACTGGAAGCCACATTGAGTTAAGGGAGAGTGGGGTAAGGCGGGAGGGAGGGAGGCAGAGTGTGTGCTTGTGTGTGTGTGTGTGTGTGTGTGTGTGTGTGTGTGTGTTTGTGTGTGTGTGTGTGTGTGTTTTAAGACAGACAACGAGAGAGGCCATCTTTAAACACATGCTATCCACAGGGCTTGTGCCTGGTTTGTGATGTAATATTAATATTTTGGGGATAGTTCAAGAGACAAGTTCTCAGGCTTCATATTTTATTCTCTGTGGACTCCATGGACTCTTTAAGCTGATGCAACTCTACCTCTTCCCTCAACCTTTTAATGGTATACAGGTCCACCTGGCTAAAGGTGTAGAGAGCTCAGCTCAATTAAGCCTGCATTGCTTCAGCTAGCTACACGCATTAGCGACAAAGTCTACCTACGGGTTTATGAGATGGTCATTAAAGCAGTCACCTTCACAGGTCATGAGTCTGGAGCCCCGTTAGGGGACTGAGGTGACTTTTTCCTCGCTCACCCCTCACCTCGCCTGGGTACCTCATATAGACCTCACCCCTCCCACCCTGGATCATTGGATGATTGTCAAGCATCCAAACGTACATGGGAGGGTGTCTATTGGAAAAAGCCAGGTTATTTTGGCCTCATTAATACCACAGGGATCAAGGAAGCCAACCATTTGTGGCCCTAATGAAAATACATCTGCACTGCAGTAAATGATGCAACTAGAGCTGATTTAAAGATACAGAACACACCAAATGTAGATTGACTCGCTCTCACTGTCAGCGAGCGGTGAAACATGTTACTGCGTTCCCTTCCCTTCTGATGTCTCCGCCGACATTCAACTGGGCACTATGTCACTACACATTTTTTCATAATTTTTTTACACTGATTCTAATCATCACTAACTCTGATAAATGGCATCCCATAAACATATTTAAGATTGTGGAGAAAGGCTTTGGGATGTAGTAAATTGTTTCAAACTGTCTAATGCTATACTATCTGTTTGACAGCAATGCTTGTGTTCATTCTTCATCTCCCATCACAATGTCCAATAATAACCTTCATAACAGGCAACGCAAGCCACTTTACAAGTCCTATATCCCGTTTGATTAAATTAAAATCCCCAGTATTGGCAGGTTTGGGCTCTCACTCACTGTGTGTGTGTGTGGTGTGTGTGTGTGTGTGTGTGTGTGTGTGTGTGTGTCGTTGTGTGTGCGTCGTTGTGTGCTGTGTGTACACTAATGTGCATGCCTGAAAATGTGTGTGATCTGTGTGAGAATGTGTGTACTTGTGTGACCAGTTGTGTATTTGTGTAAGAATGTGTGTATTTGTGTGAGAATGTGTGTAAAGTATGTATTTATGTGAGAATTTGTGTATTTGTGTGAGAATGTGTATAATTTTGTGTGAGAAAGTGTGTACTTGTGTGTTAATGTGTGTATTTGTGTGAGAATGTATGTATTTGTATGATAATGTGTGTATTTGTGTGAGAATGTGTGTATTTGTGTGAAAAGGTATGTATTTGTGTGAGAAGGTTTGTATTTGTGTGAGAATGTGTGTATTTGTGTGAAAATTTGTGTGAGAATGTGTATGTTTGTGTGAGAATGTGTGTATTTGTGTGGGAATGTGTGTATTTGCGTGATAATGTGTGTATTTGTGTAAGATTGTGTGATTTTGTGTGAGAATGTCTGTATTTGTGTGAGAATGTGTGTATTTATGTGAGAAAGTGTGTACTTGTGTGAGAATGTGTGTATTTGTGTGAGAAGGTGTGATTTTGTGTGAGAATGTGTATTTGTGTGAGAATGTGTGTATTTGTGTGAGAATGTGTGTAATTTTATGTGATAATGTCTGTATTTGTGTGACAATGTGTGTATTTGTGTGAGAATGTGTGTATTTGTGTGAAAATGTGTCTATCTGTATGAGAATGTCTATAATTGTATGTGAGAATGTCTGTATTTATTTGAGAATGTGTGTATTTGTGTGAGAAGGTGCCAATTGTGCGCCACTCAGGAGTACTTGTGTGTTAATGTGTGTATTTGTGTGAGAATGTATGTATTTCTATGAGAATGTGTGTATTTGTGTGAGAATGTGTGTATTTGTGTGAGAAGGTGTGATCTGTGTGAGAAGGTGTGTACTTGTGTGACCAGTTGTGTATTTGTGTAAGAATGTGTGTATTTGTGTGAGAATGTGTGTAAAGTATATATTTATGTGAGAATTCGTGTATTTGTGTGAGAATGTGTATAATTTTGTGTGAGAAAGTGTGTACTTGTGTGTTAATGTGTGTATTTGTGTGAAGAATGTGTATTTGTGGTGACAATGTGTATGTATTTGTATGAGAATGTGTGTATTTGTGTGAGAATGTGTGTATTTGTGTGAGAAGGTATGTATTTGTGTGAGAAGGTTTGTATTTCTGTGAGAATGTGTGTATTTGTGTGAAAATTTGTGTGAGAATGTGTATGTTTGTGTGAGAATGTGTGTATTTGTGTGGGAATGTGTGTATTTGCGACTTACAAATCCAGAGCGACTTACAAATTGGTGCATTTAATTTATGATAGCCAGTGGTACAACCACTTAAAAAATATATATATATATATTTAAAAAGTGGTTGTACCACTGGGGGGGGGGGTAGAAGGATTACTTTTATACTATTCCAGGTATTCCTTAAAGAGGTAGGGTTTCAAGTGTCTCCGGAAGGTGGTCAGTGAATCCGCTGTCCTGGCATCGTGGGGGAGCTTGTTCCACCATTGGGGTGCCAGAGCAGCGAATAGCTTTGACTGGGCTGAGCGGGAACTGTGCTTCCGTAGATGTAGGGGGGCTAGCAGGTCAGAGGTGGATGAACGTAGGGCCCTCGTTTGGGTGTAGGGTCTGATCAGAGCTTGAAGGTAAGGAGGTGCCGTTCCCCTCACAGCTCCGTAGGCAAGCACCATGGTCTTGTAGTAGATGCGAGCCTCAACTGGAAGCCAGTGGAGTGTGCGGAGGAGCGGGGTGACATGAAAGAACTTGGGAAGGTTGAACACCAGACGGGCTGCAACGTTCTGGATAAGTTTTAGGGGTTTAATGGCACAGGCAGGGAGCCCAGCGAGTTGCAGACAGGAGATGACCTGGATGCCTGGATTAGGACCTGTGCCGCTTTCTGTGTAAGGTAGGGTCGTACTATACGAATGTTGTAGAGCATGAACCTGCAGGATCGGGGTGTTGTCCAGGGTCACGCCAAGGTTCTTTGCACTCTGGGAGGAGGACACAATGGAGTTGTCAACCGTGATGGCGAGATCATGGAGCGGGCAGTCCTTTCCCGGGAGGAAGAGCAACTCCATGTTGCCGAGGTTCAGCTTGAGGTGGTGATCCGACATCTACACTGATATGTCTGCCAGACATGCAGAGATACGATTCGCCACCTGGTTATCAGAAGGGGGAAAGGAGAAATGTAATTGTGTGTCGTCTGCGTAGCAATGATAGGAGAGACCATGTGAGGATATGACAGAGCCAAGTGACTTGGTGTATAGAGAGAATAGGAGAGGGCCACAGTATCAAAGGCAGCAGATAGGTCTAGAAGGATAAGAGCAGAGGAGAGAGAGTTAGCTTTAGCAGTGCGGAGAGCCTCCGTGACACAGAGAAGAGCAGTCTCAGTTGAATGACCAGTCTTGAAACCTGACTGGTTTGGATCAAGAAGGTCATTCTGAGAGAGATAGCAGGAGAGTTGGCTAGAGACGGCATGCTCAAGAGTTTTGAAAAGAAAAGAAAGAGGGGATACTGGTCTGTAGTTGTTGACATTGGAGGGATCGAGTGTAGGTTTTTTGAGGAGGGGTGCAACTCTCGCTCTCTTAAAGACGGAATGGCATGGCCAGCGGTCAAGGATGAGTTGATGAGCGAGGTGAGGTAAGGGAGAAGGTCTCCGGAAATGGTCTGGAGAAGAGAGGAGGGGATAGGGTCAAGCGGGCAGGTTGCAAGATTTCATCTGGAGAGAGAGGGGAGAAAGAAGTCAAAGCATAGGATAGGGCAGAGTGATTAGGACTAGTGGTGTCATTTGACTTAATAAATGAGGATTAGATGTCGTCAACCTTCTTTTCAAAATGGTTGACGAATTCATTCACAGAGAGGGAGAAGGGAGGGGGAGGAGGAGGAGGATTCAGCAGGGAGGAGAAGGTGGCAAAGAGCTTCCTAGGGTTAGAGGCAGAGGCTTGAAATTTAGAGTGGTACAAAGTGGCTTTAGCAGCGGAAACAGAGGAAGAGACTGTAGAGAGTAGGGAGTGAAAAGATGACAGGTCCGCAGGGAGTCTACTTTTCCTCCATTTCCGCTCGGCTGCCCGGAGCCCTCTTCTGTGAGCTCGCAATGAGTCGTCAAGCCACGGAGCAGGAGGGGAGAACCGAGCCGGCTGGGAGGATAGGGGACATAGAGAGTCAAAAGATGCAGAAAGGGAGGAGAGGAGGGTTGAGGAGGCAGAATCAGGAGATCGGAGGGAGAAGGATTTAGCAGCGGGAAGAGATGATAGGATGGAAGAGGAGAGAGTAGCGGGAGAGAGAGAGCGAAGGTTGCGACGGCACATTACCATCTGAGTAGGGGCAGAGTGAGTAGTGTTGGAGGAGAGCGAGAGAGAAAAGGATACAATGTAGTGGTCGGAGACTTGGAGGGGAGTTGCAGTGAGATTAGTAGAAGAACAGCATCTAGTAAAGATGAGGTCAAGCGTATTGCCTGCCTTGTGAGTAGGGGGCGACGGTGAGAGGGTGAGGTCAAAAGAGGAAAGGAGTGGAAAGAAGGAGGCAGGGAGAAATGAGTCAAAGGAAGACGTAGGGAGGTTAAAGTCACCCAGAACTGTGAGGGGTGAGCCATCCTCAGGAAAGGAACTTATCAAGGTGTCAAGCTCATTGATGAACTCTCCAAGGGAACCTGGAGGGCGATAAATGACAAGGATGTTAAGCTTGAATGGGCTAGTGACTGTGACAGCATGGAATTCAAATGAGGAGATGGGTCAGGGGAAAAAGAGAGAATGTCCACTTGGGAGAGATGAGGATTCCTGTGCCACCGCCGCGCTGACCAGATGCTCTCGGGGTATGCGAGAACACATGATCAGACGAGGAAAGAGCAGTAGGAGTAGCAGTGTTTTCTGTGGTAATCCATGTTTCCGTCAGCGCCAAGAAGTCGAGGGACTGGAGGGTAGCATAGGCTGAGATGAACTCTGCCTTGTTGGCCGCAGAACGGCAGTTCCAGAGGCTGCCGGAGACCTGGAACTCCACGTGGGTCGTGCCAGGGACCACCAGATTAGAGTGGTAGCAGCCACGCGGTGTGAAGCGTTTGTATGGTCTGTGCAGAGAGGAGAGAACAGGGATAGACAGACACATAGTTGACAGGCTACAGAAAAGGCTACAATAATGCAAATGATATCGGAATGAAATTAACTAAACATCTGGGAAAGCGAGAGAGCGGGGCCTCCCTCACTTACGTTTCACTGAAACACTCAAATATAACTCTCCCAACTTCCACTTTAGAAATTATAATTGTTGTAAACTACAGTGGTTCAATGTTTTCTAGGAATAGACTCGAACTTAGTTTATTCAGCTAGCTAACTTGGTACAGTATTCTTCCGTGAAAACCACCCAGGCACCGTATCCTATGACGCCATAGCTAACTAGCATGCTAGCTTCCAATAACACGGTTTAGCACCAATACTCGGTTACAACAAACTACCAATAGTGTGTTAACACGCTAAACGCTAAACACTGTTTGTGAGCATGACTGGGCATGGGGCAGGTCGATGGCCAGTGATCTTGACCCTTGACCTTGACGGTATGGCCAAGGCTCCCCTGGGAGTCCTCAATCGATTGGAGATCAACAAACAGACATCGTGAAGGCAACCACCCAAAGGTCAAGGGTCACATTCTACAACCCCTATGAACACAAATACAGATCATACAGGTTGATGAGTGTGCTCCAAGGGAGCTCCAGGTAGTTAAGGTTTCATTTCCCATGACTGCTCTTGCTATTACAGTTCCCCTAGCCTGTACATAATCCCATTCATATCTGGTAGTGTAATAGTACAATCAATATAATTCATATGTTGAAGCATAATAATGAATACAATCTAAAATATTAATATCAGTCTAAAGACATTTGATAGCAAGCTAATTATTTTGAATCAAATAAATATTAATATTATGGAAAGATTATCAAAATATCATCCAAAGATGATCAAGAACATGTGAACTCAACAAGGCCTATGCATAACAGCAATTGCGCTGTGTTCCACACACTCCTTTAACTGTTAGAAAGACATTTGCATGTTTTATTTTTTCCAGAAATCACAGCGTGTGTGTGTGTGTGTACACACAGCCTCCCCTGTTAACGATGGCAGCACCTGACTGATTCCAGGCTGGGGTTCTGATCTTTCCTCTTTTAAGCAGCGACACACTGCGTTACAGACATGCAGGCAGAGAAACCCTTTCTAGAAGTGAAGTCTCTCTTCATAGATGATCTAATCTTTCCAGGGGCAGTGAAGTGTCACTCTCTCTCTCTCTCTCTCTCTCTCTCTCTCTCTCTCTCTCTCTCTCTCTCTCTCTCTCTCTCTCTCTCTCTCTCTCTCTCTCTCTCATTTGTCCTTTATTCTTCTGAGCGACAGCTACAAACAGGCATCATCTCGTCGGGTTATCAAGCCACGCTTCTTCCCTTCAGTTCGGGATGCGATCCACACTACTTATGAGACACTTGTCCCAATTTGAACCTTGTCGCCTTTCAAATATGGCGGCCGCTGTGATCAAAGTCACCCTCTCCCCGCCTCTTTAAAACAGCAGAACACTCTGAGAAACAAAAGATGCAGTGGCGCGTTGAGAAAATAGGCTTTTGGTGTCTCGTCGTCGTACTAATTAAACTTTTTGAAGGGAAAAGAACAGCAGAAGCTCAGCAAACAAGTCGGTCAACAAAAGAGGCCTCTTGGTTGTCTGTGGAGCAGCAGCAGCTCCTGCTTCTGTATGATAATGATGACATTTCTCTCCTAATTGGAATCATTGTCTTTTTCATGTCCTCGGTACGTGATATAATAACGCCGGAGAGCGGCTGGAGAGTGTTTGGAGAGAGCTGTTTTGGAGTGGGTGGTGTGTGTGTGTGTGTGTGTGTGTGTGTGTGTGTGTGTGTGTGTGTGTGTGTGTGTGTGTCCGTGTGTCCGTGTGTGTGTGTGTGTGTGTGTGTGAGTGTGTCCGTGTGTGGAGGACTTGTTTTCCTATCAAGTGACCAGAATTCTAAAAAGTAAAAATGACAGTTTAGGTTTAAGGGTTAGGGTTAGATTAGGGTTAAGGTTAGGGTTAGGTTTAGGGTCAGGGGTTTGGGGTTTGGGAAAATAGAATTTTGAATGGGAATCAATTTTACTCCCCAAAACATCCTGACAAGTAACGGAAACATGGCTGTGTGTGCGTGCGTGTGTGCACGCGTGTCTGTATGTAAGACTGTTATGTTTTGTACTTATTTTGTATTGTTTAGTTCCAACATACAGTTACTGCATTGATTGGTGTTGAAAGATAAAACACATAAACAAAGATAAAACACATAACCAAAAGCAACAAATGCATAAACAATGAACAATAACAAAAACATAAAATGACATTAGCCACTGAGTGGGTTGGGAATCAGTAATATATACATTAACAGTCTATAAAGAGGAAGGGACCATTGATCTGAAACGATCCCTCGTCCCACTGAGTCTCCATGTTCACAAATTGATATTGCTTTAGACTTAATCTAAAAGTTATTTTTTCCATGATGTATACTCTTCTTATAATTGAGATCCACTCCTCATCTGTTAAAGGTTCTTTCTGGAGCCATCTTAATATTAGAGCTTTTTTAGCTGCAATTAAAAGTTTTTGTAACAAGTAACATTTGTTCCTTTCTAACACCCTGTCTGACTTGAATCCAAGAATGGCTAACATGGGTACTCTGGGCAATTGAAAACCATACACCTTATTAATCATATTGAAAACTGACACCCAAAAGCTGTCTATTTTTGGACATTTCTCAAATATATGTAGATGGGTAGTCATCCCCCTTTTCGCACTCTCTCCAGCAACAACTTGATTGGTATGAACTATTTTCCACTGAAATTCCCTCCATGAATTTGCATTGGTAACTTTCTGAGCTTCAGAGAATATATCTAACCATGTCTCTTCACATATCTTTATGAAGTTCACCTTCCCACCTCTGTCTTAGAATATATGTATTATCTTGTTTCATGGCTGAGAAAGCCCTGTATAGGTTAGTTGTTGGTTTCTGTGTATTGATTCTCCTGGACTCTGGCTAAGTATTGTCCAATGGCCGAGGGGGTGACTTGTAGTTTGGGTGTTTGAATAGAAAGCTTTGTACTTGTAGATACCTGAACTCAGAGCAACATTTTCCAAATGATTTTAGAGTACCCTTTTCAAATAATTGATGGACAAATTGAAGTTTCAAATGTGCCCAGTTTCTAAAAGCTGTGTCGATCCTTAAAACCCTTCATATTTACATACAATGAGTGATAACACTGAGATTCCTGTAGGAATGTTGAAAGCTCGCTGTACCTTGTTCCAGGCTTTACATGTGGTTCCTGTCCATTTTACACGTGACTAACTTGATATATTTTCCTCAGTGAATGGGAGTATAGATAGAGGGACTGAAATACAGTCTGACTTTTCTGTTTCAGCCATCTTGTACCTGCAGCTTCAGACATCCATACTGTCATTGCCCTAGTATGACTGTGTTTGTGTGTGCATCACTATGTAACATTATCTCCTTTGGCAGAATCTTCTCTATTTTTTAGTATTCTATCTTCAATTTTTTAAATTGTCTGTGAGTATGTGGGTCTTTCCTCCAATTCAGTGCCTTTTGAGAAGTGTAACTTCGTTTTTTTTTTTTACGTTGATTTAATCATATTTTTAGATTCTGTCATAAAGAGCACACATCATAAACATGTTTTCTCATCTCAAGAGGTTACATTTTTTTTTTTACTATAGGTGGCAGGTAGCCTAGTGGTTAAAGTGTTGAACAAGTAACCGAAAGGTTTTTATTTTTATATATACAGTTGAAGTAGGAAGTTTACATACACTTAGGATGGAGTCATTAAAGTCGTTTTTCAAACACTCCACACATTTCTTGTTAACAAACTATAGTTTTGGCAAGTCGGTTAGGACATCACTTTGTGCATGACACAAGTAATTTTTCCAACAATTGTTTACAGACAGATTACTTCACTTATAATTCACTGTATCACAATTCCAATGGTTCAGAAGTTTACAGACACTAAGTTGACTGTGCCTTTAAACAGCTTGGAAAATTCCAGAAAATGATGTCATGGCTTTAGAAGCTTCTGATAGGCTAATTGACATCATTTGAGTCAATTGGAGGTGTACCTGTGGATGTATTTCAAGGCCTACCTTCAAACTCAGTGCCTCTTTGCTTGACATCATGGGAAAATCAAAAGAAATCAGCCAAGACCTCAGAAACTAAATTGTAGACCTCCACAAGTCTGGTTCATCCTTGGGAGCAATTTCCAAACGCCTGAAGGTACCACGTTTATCTGTACAAACAATAGTATGCAAGTATAAACACCATGGGACCACGCAGCCATCATACCACTCAGGAAGGAGACGCATTCTGTCTCCTAGAGATTAACATACTTTGGTGCGAAAGTGCAAATCAATCCAAGAACAACAGCAAAGGACCTCGTGAAGATGCTGGAGGAAACAGGTACAAAAGTATCTATATCCACAGTAAAACGAGTCCTATATCGACATAACCTGAAAGGCTGTTCAGCAAGGAAGAAGCCACTGCTCCAAAACCGCCATAAAAAAGCCAGACTACAGTTTGCAACTGCACATGGGGACAAAGATCGTACTTTTTGGAGAAATGTCCTCTGGTCTGATGAAACAGAAATAGAACTGTTTGGCCATAATGACCATTGTTATGTTTGGAGGGAAAAGGGGGACACTTGCAAGCCGAAGAACACCATCCCAACCGTGAAGCACGGGGGTGGCAGCATCATGCTGTGGGGGTGCTTTGCTGCAGGAGGGACTGGTGCACTTCACAAAATAGACGGCGTCATGAGGAAGGAAAATTATGTGGATATATCGAAGCAACATCTCAAGACATCAGTCAGGAAGTTAAAGATTAGTCGCAAATGGGTCTTCCAAATGGACAATGACCCCAAGCATACTTCCAAAGTTGTGGCAAAATGGCTTAAGGACAACAAAGTCAAGGTATTGGAGTGGCCATCACAAAGCCCTGACCTCAATCCTATAGAAAATTTGAACTGAACTGAAAAAGTGTGTGCGAGCAAGGAAGCCTACAAACCTGACTCAGTTACACCAGCTCTGTCAGGAGGAATGGGCCAAAATTCACCCAACTTATTGTGGGAAGCTTGTGGAAAGCTACCTGAAACGTTTGACCCAAGTTAAACAATTTAAAGGCAATGCTACCAAATACTAATTGAGTGTATGTAAACTTCTGACCCACTGGGAATGTGATGAAAGAAATAACATCTTAAATAAATCATTCTCTTTACTACTATTCTGACATTTCACATTCTTAACATAAAGTCGTGATCTTAACTGATCTAAGACAGGGAATCTTTATTAGGATTAAATGTCAGGAATTGTGAAAAACTGAGTTTAAATGTATTTGGCTAAGGTGTATGTAAATTTCCAACTTCAACTGTATATAAACCCTAGTTTGCCATATATATATTTTTTTGTTATTATTATTATTTTTTTATTTTATTTTTTAGGTGGTAGATCAGCTTTAATATTGCAGATAGATTGTAACTTCCATCAATGTAATTGTCTGCATCACTTCCAATCCCCCATATGTTTTTTTTCTCGCAAATATATATGTGTATATATCTATACATACAGTGGGGGAAAAAAGTATTTAGTCAGCCACCAATTGTGCAAGTTCTCCCACTTAAAAAGATGAGAGAGGCCTGTCATTTTCATCATAGGTACACGTCAACTATGACAGACAAATTGAGAAAAAAATTTCAGAAAATCACATTGTAGGATTTTTAATGAATTTATTTGCAAATTATGGTGGAAAATAAGTATTTGGTCACCTACAAACAAGCAAGATATCTGGCTCTCACAGACCTGTAACTTCTTCTTTAAGAGGCTCCTCTGTCCTCCACTCGTTACCTGTATTAATGGCACCTGTTTGAACTTGTTATCAGTATAAAAGACACCTGTCCACAACCTCAAACAGTCACACTCCAAACTCCACTATGGTCAAGACCAAAGAGCTGTCAAAGGACACCAGAAACAAAATTGTAGACCTGCACCAGGCTGGGAAGACTGAATCTGCAATAGGTAAGCAGCTTGGTTTGAAGAAATCAACTGTGGGAGCAATTATTAGGAAATGGAAGACATACAAGACCACTGATAATCTCCCTCGATCTGGGGCTCCACGCAAGATCTCACCCCGTGGGGTCAAAATGATCACAAGAACGGTGAGCAAAAATCCCAGAACCACACGGGGGGACCTAGTGAATGACCTGCAGAGAGCTGGGACCAAAGTAACAAAGCCTACCATCAGTAACACACTACTCCGCCAGGGACTCAAATCCTGCATTGCCAGACGTGTCCCCCTGCTTAAGCCAGTACATGTCCAGGCCCGTCTGAAGTTTGGGAGAATGTCATATGGTCAGATGAAACCAAAATAGAACTTTTTGGTAAAAACTCAACTCATCGTGTTTGGAGGACAAAGAATGCTGAGTTGCATCCAAAGAACACCATACCTACTGTGAAGCATGGGGGTGGAAACTTCATGCTTTGGGGCTGTTTTTTCTGCAAAGGGACCAGGACGACTGATCCGTGTAAAGGAAAGAATGAATGGGGCCATGTATCGTGATATTTTGAGTGAAAACCTCCTTCCATCAGCAAGGGCATTGAAGATGAAACGTGGCTGGGTCTTTTAGCATGACAATGATCCCAAACACACCTCCCGGGCAACGAAGGAGTGGCTTCGTAAGAAGCATTTCAAGGTCCTGGAGTGGCCTAGCCAGTCTCCAGATCTCAACCCCATAGAAAACCTTTGGAGGGAGTTGAAAGTCCGTGTTGCCCAGCAACAGCCCCAAAACATCACTGCTCTAGAGGAGATCTGCATGGAGGAATGGGCCAAAATACCAGCAACAGTGTGTGAAAACCTTGTGAAGACTTACAGAAAACGTTTGACCTGTGTCATTGCCAACAAAGGGTATATAACAAAGTATTGAGAAACTTTTGTTATTGACCAAATACTTATTTTCCACCATAATTTGCAAATAAATTCATATAAAATCCTACAATGTGATTTTCTGGAATTTTTTTTCTCATTTTGTCTGTCATAGTTGACATGTACCTATGATGAAAATTACAGGCCTCTCTCATCTTTTTAAGTGGGAGAACTTGCACAATTGGTGGCTGACTAAATACTTTTTTCCCCACTGTACATACATACATACATACATATATATACATCCTTATCCTTATATCCTTTAAAAATATATATTTCCCTTTACTACTTTCCAACCCCACCACCCCTTCCCTAATTGGAGTAAACTAGTGAACAACAATGCTTATACATACTATATATATTTGGTAGAGGATCTATGGTAACCCTCCAATTGTTCTCCACTAATTCCCCCACTAAAGCCCCTCCCCATCCCAAGTTGGGCCATCATCCCAGTGATCGGCATTCCACCCCCGTCCCCTCCGGATCCCTAGGCCCCCGAGAGGCCAGGACCCATCCATTGAAAACAGCACACAGTGCCACCCACAAAACAGAAATCGGTCAACCGCCAAAATCATGTCCAATGCTCTCACCTCAATATATATAGCTATTTAAAAATATGTATCTATTCAAATATCTTGCACATCTTATTTTCCATCATTATCAATTAATATGCGTAATAATGTTGGCAGTTCATGCGTATGATTTTAACCTATAACCCGGATTGCCATTGTATTACTGTCACGGTTTCGGCCGAGGCTGCTCCTCCTCCTGGTTCGGGCAGGCTTCGGCAGTCGTCATCCCCGGAGTACTAGCTGCCACCGATCTATGTTTCATGTTCGTTTGGTTTTGTCTTTATGTTGTACACCTGTGTCTTGTTAGTCCTCGTTAGTGTCCTATTTAGTTCTCGTTGGTTGTGTTTGTCTTTGTGTGTGATTGCTCTTCTGTTTTCGTGTTGGAGCTACGTACTTCCCTCCAGTGTTTTGGAGAGGTTTTTCGCACATGTTAGTGCGCCGTTTGTTTGACGCCTCTGTGCGCCGTGATTTCGCCTTCGGGCTTATTGTGCTTATTTTCTACGTGAATATTGCACTAAAGTCTTTTGGACTGAGCTTCTGCGTCCTGCGCTTGATTCATGCACCACACCCACCTTCAGCACCCCATGACAATTACATTACATTTTTGACTAGCAATTATTATTTTAGCAAACAATTATTGTGTTTCATCCTATATTCTCCCTAACATCCTTACCCCCTTGCAACAGATGTGGGATAAACATACATGCACATTCTCTAACACACTCTACCCCTTTCCTCCACAATCAACCATAAGATCAGATGCTCATTGGTTGTTACATCCAAGAGCCCAACTCAAGAAAGGACCTGATTTATGAATGCATATACAGTTACAGCTGTTTGAGAAAGCATGCAAGATTGAGCAAAAATTGACAACAATGTGAGATTTGATTAATCTATTTAATCTATGTCAAGTCCTAGGTGATGGAGATCCAAGCTCTTCACCTGAGACACAAACACTCTGGTCCCCCGTTGTAACCATTTTTCCCAAGCATCTCCGTGCAGTCAGACCTTTGATTATTTTGTGCCACCTGGGCCACAATAATAAGCCACAATAATAAGCCCCCTCTCTGATTGTCCGAGTGTGACCCCCTCCCCATGGGTTACTGCAGCCAGTGTTGCCAGCACTGCCACTACCTGGGTGGGGGTAACCCACCGGAATCCTCACAGGCTAGGTACAAGGTCGTCAAGGTTCTCATTAGCAGCTTTGAGAATTTCCTTGTATATTATGTTATCTCTCTCATCAGGGGGCTCTGGCTTTGTAGGACCAACCATGCCAGGCAGGCTCAGAATCTTGAGGGGGGGGGCGGTGCCGCTCAAGTAGGTCTCTGACCGCATTTATTTCTCTGTTTTGGCTGCATATAGGCAACTCACAGCAGGTCCATAAAACAGATGGGGACTTCTCTTTGTGTGTGGGTCGCTCAGGTGGGTGTCTAGGATATAAGGTTGGGGATCGTTCCATCATGATAGGACAATCAAAAAATTGATTATATGTATATACTATATTTTAAAATGTATATCCCTCATCTGCACAAAATTGAAAGCTCTCTCTCTCACAACCCCTGCTCACAGACACACGTTGGTTCTGAGATATGCAACCATTTCCTTTCTCACTCACTTAACGCCACACTTTTCCAACACAGAAACGCACACCACACCTTCCATCACAATTCATCCACACATACCCATATACTGTGCCCTTCTATGTCTTCTGTTTGCTTATATGTTTTTATCTCCACTATGTTGATTGAGTACCTTGTGTTCTAATTTAGTTGTATTTGAAGATGTATTATTTTGCTTGTTATCTTTTTTGTAATACTGTCTTATCCCTTTATAAAATACTATACTTACTATACATGTGCTTTATTATTACAATCCCTACCATGGCTAGTATGTGGGTGTTCCATTATTCGACTTGTCTATTAGAACTTCAGAATAGCCATGGAGTAGTCTTTGTGTCGCGGAACATTTGGTTGTCAATATACAGTTTATCGACAACGAGAGCAACACGCTTCCTTTTTAATCAACTTTCCTTGAAGATTAGGTACAGAACTTTGCGCTGTTCTGCAATCTCCCTCGGGAAACTGATCATTCATGCCTATTTTCGTGCCAGCAAGTCTTTTTTACCTTTAACCATTACTTTATCCTTAAAAAAAGCAAATTTGGCAACGATTGAACGCTCATATCTCTGTCCTCTTTGTCCGAAACGGTGTACACGTTCGAGTTGGATTTTGTCGACAGCATCGAGTGGGATTTGAAGCGTGGTTAAAAAAGAAGTCCTTCACAATTTTTTTGGTAACCTCCCCCCTTCTTTTTTCCTGGATATCCGTAAATACTAGATTTTTCTCACATCGATCTAGTTTGTATGTCTAGTAAGGCTTCTCTCAGAAAGTTGTTCTCCTTTTTAAGTTCCTTAACGTCCGTTTCTATCTTAGTGACTGTCCCTTTTAGTTTTTTTGTATCGTTCTCCATTATCGCAGCTTTTCCGTCACTCATTTCAAGACTCGCCTTACATTTACATTTCACATTTACGTCATTTAGCAGACGCTCTTATCCAGAGCGACTTACAAATTGGTGCATTCACCTTATAGCCAGTGGGATAAACCACTTTACAATGTGTTTATTTTTTTATTTTTTATTTTATTTTTATTTATTTTGGGGGGGGGGGGGGGTTGGGTAAGGGAGGGGTAGAAGGATTATTTCATCCTATCCCAGGTATTCCTTAAAGAGGTGGGGTTTCAAATGTCTCCGGAAGGTGGTGAGTGACTCCGCTGTCCTGGCGTCGTGAGGGAGCTTGTTCCACATTGGGGTGCCAGAGCAGTGAACAGTTTTGACTGGGCTGAGCGGGAACTATGCTTCCGCAGAGGAAGGGGAGCCAGCAGGCCAGAGGTGGATGAACGCAATGCCCTCGTTTGGGTGTAGAGACTGATCAGAGCCTGAAGGTACGGAGGTGCCGTTCCCCTCACAGCTCCATAGGCAAGCACCATGGGTCGTTTGTAACAGATGCGAGCTTCAACTGGAAGCCAGTGGAGTGTGCGGAGGAGGGGGGACGACGTGAGAGAACTTGGGAAGGATTTGAACACCAGACGGGCTGCGGCATTCTGGATGAGTTGTAGGGGTTTAATGGCACAGGCAGGGAGCCCAGCCAACAGCGAGTTGCAGTAATCCAGACGGGAGATGACAAGTGCCTGGATTAGGACCTGTGCCGCTTCCTGTGTAAGGCAGGGTCGTACTCTCCGAATGTTGTAGAGCATGAACCTACAGGATCGGGTCACCGCCTTGATGTTAGCGGAAAACGACAGGGTGTTGTCCAGGGTCACGCCAAGGCTCTTCGCACTCTGGGAGGAGGACACAACGGAGTTGTCAACCGTGATGGCGAGATCATGGAAACAGGCAGTCCTTCCACCGGGAGGAAGAGCAGCTCTGTCTTGCCAAGGTTCAGCTTGAGGTGGTGATCCGTCATCCATACTGATATGTCTGCCAGACATGCAGAGATGCGATTCGCCACCTGTTATCAGAAGGGGGAAAGGAGAAGATTAGTTGTGTGTCGTCAGCGTAGCAATGATAGGAGAGGCCATGTGAGGATATGACAGAGCCAAGTGACTTGGTGTATAGCGAGAATAGGAGAGGGCCTAGAACTGAGCCCTGGGGGGACACCAGTGGTGAAAGCACGTGGTGCGGAGACAGCTTCTCGCCACGCCACTTGGTAGGAGCGACCGGTCAGGTAGGACGACCAATCCAAGAGTGAGCCGCGCCGGAGATGCCCAGCTCGGAGAGGGTGGAGAGGAGGATCTGATGGTTCACAGTATCAAAGGCAGCAGACAGGTCTAGAAGGACAAGAGCAGAGGAGAGAGAGTTAGCTTTAGCAGTGCGGAGAGCCTCCGTGACACAGAGAAGAGCAGTCTCAGTTGAATGACCAGTCTTGAAACCTGACTGGTTTGGATCAAGAAGGTCATTCTGAGAGAGATAGCAGAGAGAGTTGGCTAAAGACAGCACGCTCAATAGTTTTTGGAGAGAAAAAAAGAAGGGATACTGGTCTGTAGTTGTTGACATCAGAGGGATCGAGTGTTGGTTTTTTGAGAAGGGGTGCAACTCTCGCTCTCTTGAAGACGGAAGGGACATAGCCAGCGGTCAAGGATGAGTTGATCAGCGAGGTGAGGTAGGGGAGAAGGTCACCGGAGATGGTCTGGAGAAGAGAGGAGGGGATAGGGTCAAGCGGACAGGTTGTTGGGCGGCCTGCAGTCACAAGTCGCAAGATTTTATCTGGAGAGAGAGGGGAGAAAGAAGTCAAAGCATAGGGTAGGGCAGTGTGAGCAGGACCAGCAGTGTCATTTGACTTAACAAACGAGGATCGGATGTCGTCAACCTTCTTTTCAAAGTGGTTGACGAAGTCATCCACAGAGAGGGAGGAGGGGTGGGGGGGGGGGATTCAGCAGGGAGGAGAATGTGGCAAAGAGCTTCCTAGGGTTAGAGGCAGATGCTTGGAATTTAGCGTGGTAGAAAGTGGCCTTAGCAGCAGAAACAAGATGAAGAAAATGTAGAGAGGAGGGAGTGAAAAGATGCCAGGTCCGCAGGGAGTCTAGTTTTCTTCCATTTCCGCTCAGCTGCCCGGAGCTCTGTTCTGTGAGCTCGCAATTAGTCATCAAGCCACAGAGCTGGAGGGGAGGATCGAGCCGGCCGGGAGGATAGGGGACATAGAGAGTCAAAGGATGCAGAAAGGGAGGAGAGGAGGGTTGAGGAGGCAGAATCAGGAGATTGGAGGGAGAAGGATTGAGCAGAGGGGAGAGATGATAGGATGGAAGAGGAGAGAGTAGCGGGAGAGAGAGAGCCAAGGTTGCGACAGCGCATTACCATCTATGTAGGGGCAGAGTGAGTAGTGTTTGGAGGAGAGCGAGAGAGAAAAGGATACAAAGTAGTGGTCGGAGACATGGAGGGGAGTTGCAGTGAGATTAGTAGAAGAACAGCATCTAGTAAAGATGAGGTCAAGCGTATTGCCTGCCTTGTGAGTAGGGGGGGACGGTGAGAGGGTGAGGTCAAAAGAGGAGAGGAGTGGAAAGAAGGAGGCAGAGAGAAATTAGTCAAATGTAGACGTAGGGAGGTTGAAATCCCCCAGAACTGTGAGGGGTGAGCCATCCTCAGAAAAGGAACTTATCAAGGCGTCAAGCTCATTGATGAACTCTCCAAGGGAACCTGGAGGGCGATAGATGACAAGGATATTAAGCTTAAATGGGCTAGTGACTGTGACAGCATGGAATTCAAATGAGGAGATAGACAGATGGGTTAGGGGAAAAATTGAGAATGTCCACTTGGGAGAGATGAGGATTCCTGTGCCACCACCCCCGCTGACCAGATGCTCTCGGGGTATGCGAGAACACATGGTCAGACGAGGAGAGAGCAGTAGGAGTAGCAGTGTTTTCAGTGGTAATCCATGTTTCCGTCAGCGCCAAGAAGTCGAGGGACTGGAGGGTAGCATAGGCTGGGATGAAGTCTGCCTTTGTTGGCAGCAGAACGGCAGTTCCAGAGGCTGCCGGAGACCTGGAACTCCAGGTGGGTGGTGCGTGCAGGGACCACCAGGTTAGAGAGGCAGCAGCCACGCGGTGTGAGGCGTTTGTGTAGCCTGTGCGGAGAGGAGAGAACAGGGATAGTCAGAGGCATAGTTGACAGGCTGCAGCAAATGGCTACAATAATGCAGAGGAGATCGGAATGAAATGAACTAAACATCTGGGAAAGGAGAGAGCGGGGCCTCCCTCAGCACAACTCCCAAATATAACTCTCCCAACTTCCACCTCAGAAACTATAATTGTTGTAAACTACAGCGGTTCAATGTTTCTAGGAATAGACTAAACTCAGTTTATTCAGCTAACTAGGTGCAGTATTATTCCGTGAAAATTGTCCGAGCATCAAGTCATATGACGCCACAGCCAGCTAGCATGCCGGACTCCAGCAACACGTTTTTAGCGCCAATACTCTGCCACCAACAAACCACCAGTGTATCAACACGCAAGCAGATCGTTCGTGTCCGTGTCTAACGTTGTGGGTTAGTCCCGACAGCTTGAGCGAGTCCGTCGTCAACTTATTCAGCCAGTTAGTTAGCTAGAATAGTTAGCAAACTAGCTAGCCATTGCTTTCAGACAAAGAAGAACCCCTCCTTTCACGCACGAACACACAGAGAGAGCCAAACTAACGTTAACTAGTCACCCATGTCCCAAATTCCTTGAACGACTCGGGCTATCAATATGTAAAAAACAAAACACAAATGTAGGTTATGACTTACCCCTATGCAGCTACTGCAGCTACTGAAAGCTAGCCACTGAATTGACTCAGCCAGTTCGCGTCTGTTCGCACGGTCGTTCCAGCTATTGTTTACTAGTAGCTATCCAGGGTAGCAACAAGCTAGCTAATATTTCAAGCACAGTAGCCACTTGCTACCTAACGTTAACGGTTTCAGACAATGAGGTTAGGAAACAGCTGAATGGTAGGCAATTATTGTATGTAATTATTGTAGGCAGCCAGCTGGCGTAATTACAGGCACTCTCAGGCGTGAAATAACTATACCGTTGCTAATAGCTACTCGCCAGCTAGTCCCGGTGGGTGGTTAGCTAGCTAGCTTCGTGCTATGCTGGTCTACGCTGGGCACAGCCGAATACAATACTAACCTACAATAATTACATACAACAACCCAAAATAACTACCTACAATTCCTAACTACAATCTAAATACATAGTTTAAGCCTTACTCGACAAAGCCCAAGCTATGTGTAAAGCCAAGCTTACCCGATGCCAAGCTTACCCGACGACCTCCCCGACGTTCTACATGCAGAGTTTGTGAGACAGCTTGGTGGTGATGCCAGTAAAATGGGATCAATAGAAACCAATCAAAGAGCCTTCAACTCTTTGGTACATTCCTCCAGTGTACACAAGTAGTATCCAAACTAACAACCTCCAAAGCGGTAAGAAAAACTCACCCTTGTATCTGGCACATGACTTCAGAATGAGTTAGCTTGGCGGCTGACAATGAATGGAACAAAGAAGTACAATGCAGTCCTTTCCCTTTTCGTGACGCCATTTGTGGGTATCGAGTAAATGTTGCTAGTCATTGCTGATAAACAACAAAGGAGTCCGCTCATACTGAACCTGGATCATAAGTTTTATTCATATCACAAGCTTTCAGCATGAATTACAGACTTGCAAAGTCTGGAGAGCAGTGTCCTCGAATTCTAATGGCTGCTCTGGCCCCCTCATGCCTCCAGCATATACTTATAAACAATGTGAAAAATATGGGTTGCTCCCTCTGCGCGGTCCAATCACCGGTCTCCCCTGGGGCGTCACCCTAAAAATGGCTACTTTTTGACCTAACATAAACAACATTCTTCAGTTCCACTTAAAACCATTAACAAAGACATAATCCTAATACACTACACTAGGACAAGCTCTAGTATGCCCAGTTTGTCATTTATCGGCTTCAACAGGTCACTTTCCACACTTACCAGTCCCCAGTGGTGAAAAGCATAAATCACCTGTGTCAGTCGAGGAGTCGCGTTTTTTCTCTTGGAGATTGGTTCTCCTTGTTTATCTTCCGTTTCATGTTTGGGTGTTGCGTGTTGTTGTAATATTTTTCGATACATTCTCTCTAGCCTTATAATTTGTTTTGTGTTATTATCCAGATTTTAATGTCATTACCCTCGAATATATGAAGTGCTAATATTTAGTCTAACTTACTGATATTGAATACTTATGTTTTTATCTTGAAGGTGATTTGTACCGCTGTGTATTCAATACGCCATCTTGTATACCGAAAGGTTGGCTAGATTGAATCCCTGAGCCGACAAGGTGAAATATCTGTTGATTTGCCCTTGAGCAAGGCACCTAACCCTAATTGCTCCAGGGTGTCACGATCGTCATAATAAGCGGACCAAGGCGCAGCGTGATAGGCGTACATCTTTTTTAATGAAGTACTTTAAACAATAACAACAAACCGATACGTGAAGTCTAAAGGTTTAACACACTCCCAAACCTATACAGATCAAGATCCCACAATTAACTGTGCCAAACAGGCTGCCTAAGTATGGTTCCCAATCAGAGACAACGAGAATCAGCTGCCTCTGATTGGGAACCACCCTGGCCAACATAGATCCACACGATCTAGAACATAAACCTAGAAAACTAAACATAGAAACTAACACCCTGGGCTCAACATAAACGAGTCCCCAGAGCCAGGGCGTGACAGTACCGCCCCCCCAAAGGCACGGACTGCGACCCGAGCGCCAACCAAACACCACAGGGGAGGGGCCGGGTGGGCATTCCGCCACTCGGAGGCGGATCCGGCTCCCGGGCGCGACCACCCCACTCTCTCTCTCGCCCTCGTGGTCTTGGCCTTCAGACGAGTCCTCACAGTAATTATGACAACTTCCGTGGATGATGTCCTCCAACCTATCAGAGCTTTTGCAGCATGAAACTGACATGTTTTCCACCCAATCAAAGGATCAGAGAATTAATCTAGTAACAAGGTAAGCTTTTGGTTGTATTAATTATTGCC
>JAGTTL010000130.1:84014-86514 GCA_036851935.1 Coregonus suidteri
AATCACCCAAAGAACACCATCCCCACAGTGAAGCATGGTGGTGGCAGCATCATGCTGTGGGGATGTTTTTCATCGGCAGGGACTGGGAAACTGGTCAGTATTGAAGGAATGATGGATGGCGCTAAATACAGGGAAATTCTTGAGGGAAACCTGTTTCAGTCTTCCAGAGATTTGAGACTGGGACGGAGGTTCACCTTCCAGTAGGACAATTACATTTACATTTACATTTACGTCATTTAGCAGATGCTCTTATCCAGAGCGACATACAAATAGGTGCATTCACCTTATAGCCAGTGGGATCAGCACTTCACAATGTTTTTTTTTGGGGGGGGTTGGGGTTTGGGTTGGGGTAAGGGGGGGGGGGGGGGGGGGGGGGGGGGGGGGGTTGAAGGATTACTTTATCCTATCCCAGGTATTCCTTAAAGAGGTGGGGTTTCAAATGTCTCCGGAAGGTGGTGAGTGACTCCGCTGTCCTGGCGTCGTGAGGGAGCTTGTTCCACCATTGGGGTGCCAGAGCAGCAAACAGTTTTGACTGGGCTGAGCGGGAACTATGCGCTTCCGCAGAGGTAGGGGAGCCAGCAGGCCAGAGGTGGATGAACGCAATGCCCTCGTTTCGGTGTAGGGACTGATCAGAGCCAGAAGGTACGGAGGTGCCGTTCCCCTCACAGCTCCGTAGGCAAGCACCATGGTCTTGTAGCAGATGCGAGCTTCAACTGGAAGCCAGTGGAGTGTGCGGAGGAGTGGGGTGACGTGAGAGAACTTGGGAAGGTTGAACACCAGACGGGCTGCGGCATTCTGGATGAGTTGTAGGGGTTTAATGGTACAGGAAGGGAGCCCAGCCAACAGCGAGTTGCAGTAATCCAGACGGGAGATGACAAGTGCCTGGATTAGGACCTCATCCGCTTCCTGTGTAAGGCAGGGTCGTACTCTCCAAATGTTGTAGAGCATGAACCTACAGGATCGGGTCACCGCCTTGATGTTAGCGGAGAACGACAGGGTGTTGTCCAGGGTCACGCCAAGGCTCTTCCCACTCTGGGAGGAGGACACAACGGAGTTGTCAACCGTGATGGCGAGATCATGGAACAGGCAGTCCTTCCCCGGGAGGAAGAGCAGCTCTGTCTTGCCATGGTTCAGCTTGAGGTGGTGATCCATCATCCATACTGATATGTCTGCCAGACATGCAGAGATGCGATTCGCCACCTGGTTATCAGAAGGGGGAAAGGAGAAGATTAGTTATGTGTTGTCAGCGTAGCAATGATAGGAGAGGCCATGTGAGGATATGACAGAGCCAAGTGACTTGGTGTATAGGGAGAATAGGAGAGGGCCTAGAACTGAGCCCTGGGGGACACCAGTGGTGAGAGCACGTGGTGCGGAGACAGCTTCTCGCCACGCCACTTGGTAGGAGCGACCGGTCAGGTAGGACGCAATCCAAAAGTGAGCCGCGCCGGAGATGCCCAGCTCGGAGAGGGTAGAGAGGAGGATCTGATGGTTCACAGTATCAAAGGCAGCAGACAGGTCTAGAAGGACAAGAGCAGAGGAGAGAGAGTTAGCTTTAGCAGTGCGGAGAGCCTCCGTGACACAGAGAAGAGCAGTCTCAGTTGAATGACCAGTCTTGAAACCTGACTGGTTTGGATCAAGAAGGTCATTCTGAGAGAGATAGCAAGAGAGTTGGCTAAAGACGGCGCGCTCAATAGTTTTGGAGAGAAAAGAAAGAAGGGATACTGGTCTGTAGTTGTTGACATCAGAGGGATCGAGTGTTGGTTTTTTGAGAAGGGGTGCAACTCTCGCTCTCTTGAAGACGGAAGGGACATAGCCAGCGGTCAAGGATGAGTTGATCAGCGAGGTGAGGTAAGGGAGAAGGTCACCGGAGATGGTCTGGAGAAGAGAGGAGGGGATAGGGTCAAGCGGGCAGGTTGTTGGGCGGCATGCCGTCACAAGTCACAAGATTTTATCTGGAGAGAGAGGGGAGAAATAAGTCAAAGCATAGGGTAGGGCAGTGTGAGCAGGACCAGCAGTGTCATTTGACTTAACAAACGAGGATCGGATGTCGTCAACCTTCTTTTCAAAATGGTTGACGAAGTCATCCACAGAGAGGGAGGGGGGGGGGGGGGGAGGAGGGAGGAGGAGGATTCAGCAGGTAGGAGAATGTGGCAAAGAGCTTCCTAGGGTTAGAGGCAAATGCTTGGAATTTAGAGTGGTAGAAAGTGGCCTTAGCAACAGAAACAGATGAAGAAAATGTAGAGAGGAGGGAGTGAAAAGATGCCAGGTCCGCAGGGAGTCTAGTTTTCTTCCATTTCCGCTCAGCTGCCCGGAGCTCTGTTCTGTGAGCTCGCAATGAGTCATCAAGCCACGGAGCTGGAGGGGAGGATCGAGCCGGCCGGGAGGATAGGGGACATAGAGAGTCAAAGGATGCAGAAAGGGAGGAGAGGAGGGTTGAGGAGGCAGAATCAGGAGATTGGAGGGAGAAGGATTGAGCAGAGGGAAGAGATGATAGGATGGA
>JAGTTL010000130.1:91514-105862 GCA_036851935.1 Coregonus suidteri
ATGTGTCGACACTGATTCTATATAATGTTTTGATTTTAATGAGGCCTTGACCAGGGACGTAAACACAGTGTCTCTCCATAGAAATAGGACTAATAATACAGTCATTCTAAGTCGAGGAGCTCATTCTAAGTAATTCTCCGTATCACTGGGCAACACAAGCTAATGAGTCATCCAGATATGGGACTGGAAGGTGTGCCCTATGTTTTTGTTTGTTTCTCAATCTCTCTCAGTCTTTATTCTCCCTACTCAAAACTATCTCTCTACCCACAACTCCTCTCTCTTTCTCTGGCTCAATCCTCTTCATTTCTCTGTCTCTAGATTTCTGTGTGTGTGTGTCTGTATGTATGTCTGTCTGCCTCTCTCTATTTCTCTCTCTAACTCTCTCACTCCATCCATTTTTCACTCTATCAGTTCTCTCAGCCTGCGAGGACAATGGAGGAGAGGAGTGGTGCATTAACTAGGCAATCAGAGCCCCCGCGTCTCTCTGAAAGAGCAGCACCACCGGGACTAAGCACGATGACAAAAGAGCGCTGTATCTCTCCCCGCAGCACAAAGAACGACCGCGTGCTTCACAAGAAAAACGGTGTCTCTTTTTCACAGGGGAACATTTGTAATTTATTTTCTCCTTCATTTATTCTTCTCATTCTTTTAGATTTATTCCCATTTTTCTACAGCGTGTGGGTTGATGGAGCAGGCCTGGGTTTCTGACATGCAGTGGTGTTTTGCGAGTGTCTTCCTCTGTTTCTGTTTCTCTCTCTCCTGTTTCTCTCTCTTTCTGTTTTCGTTCTCTTTCTGTTTCTCTCTCTTTCTGTTTCTCTCTCTTTCTGTTTATTTCTCTTTCTGTTTCTCTCTCTTTCTGTTCCTTTCTCTTTCTGTTTCTCTCTCTTTCTGTTTCTCTCTCTTTCTGTTTCTCTCTCTTTCTGTTTCTCTCTCTTTCTGTTTCTTTCTCTTTCTGTTTCTTTCTCTTTCTGTTTCTTTCTCTTTCTGTTTCTCTTTCTGTTTCTCTTTCTGTTTCTCTTTCTGTTTCTCTTTCTGTTTCTCTTTCTGTTTCTCTCTCTTTCTGTTTCTCTCTCTTTCTGTTTCTCTCTCTCATTCTTTCTCTCTCGCTCACAGATGGTAACATATTTTTTATTTTATTTCACCTTTATTTAACCAGGTAAGCCAGTTGAGAACAAGTTCTCATTCACAACTGCGATCTGGCCAAGATAAAGCAAAGCATACGTTCTGTTTACTGTCTTTCTCTCTGCTCAACATGTTGCTGTTGAATGGGGCTTCCCAGGTCACTATGGAGAGAACACACAACAATATATTCATTCACTGCAGCAGTCCTGTCAGATATATATACAGTGCATTCGGAAAGTATTGTAAATGTGATATTTCAGTTTTTGTATATTTTTAAAATAAATTTGCTAAAATTTCTGTTTTGCTTTATCATTATGGGGTATTGTGTGTAGATTGATGAAGGGGTAAAAAAAACAATTTACTCCATTTTAGAATAAGGCTGTAATGTAACAAAATGTGGAAAAAGTCAAGGGGTCTGAATACTTTCTGAATGCACTGTATGAAAAACAATTACGGTACAGTCCTCTGCTACTAGGTCCTCAATCAACACCCTAAACTGCCCGAGCGGCACCAGAACATCTAACTGTAATGAGTTCTGCAAATTGTTCCAGCAGTGAGACGCATTAAAACTAAAAGCAGATTTACCTAATTCGGTGGAGACCCGAGGAACCTCGAGTTAACTAACCCTGTGAACGGGTTTGGTACCTCATGGTTTTTTACTTCAACAACCAAGTTGGACCAAGCGGGAAGCTTGTGTAATAGAGCTTTGTAAACGAAAAGGGAATAGTGAAGTGATCTACGGGACTTTAATGGGGACCAGGCAATCTTTTGATACAGGACGGCTTCGTTCTCTACATACTATTATCTTAGGTAAACACCTACATGCCATTTTATCAGGTGTGTAACCGACAATCACATTCTGATGTAATCTGCCAGATATATCCCACAATTGAAATGGCAGCTGTGCGAAATGCTGCTTTTATGAAAAACCATTCCATGTATTAAATAATACTTTTGTAAGGTTTGCTCTACAGCATGAGTTTCTTCCCACTGTAATGAATAGCATCCCACTGGGCACAAACTGGTTGACTCAATGTTGTTTCCACGTCATTTCAACAACAAAGAAATCTATACGATGACGTTGACTCAATGTGAAAAACTGATTGGATTTGAAAAAAGTAAGAAACATAAGTGCATTTCATACTTTTAACCTAAATCCAATGAGATGGTGAATTGTTTGTTGATTTCACGTTGAATTCACGTTAGTTGACAACTCAACCAAATGTAAATCAAAACTAGACGTTGAACTGACGTCTGTGCCCAGTGGGATTCAGTGGATTCAGAGGCCAGTGTTCTGGACTTCCACAGTTGTACTGGTCAAAGTAATTGGTGGCATCTGTAGGCTAACTGTCTATGGGCTGACCATGTGTGTCTGTTGCTATGTGAAGAAATTGTAAATTGTTCTCATCATCTATCTGTTGGTTTGAGCCAAACACAACAATCAGGACACAATGACACACAGGCACACATCCAGCACATTCAACAGGTGGGGAGGTGTGTTTGTGTTGTGTTTGTGTGTGTGTGTCTGTGTGTGTGTGTGTGTGTGTGGACATGTTTAACTATACTTGTGGGGACCAGAAGTCCCCAGAAGAATAGTAAACAAACAAAAATGTGACCAACTGGGGACATTTTGTTAGTCCCCACAAGGTCAAATGCTATTTCTAGGGGGTTTAGGCTTAATGTTAGAATTAGTGTTAGGGTTAAAATTTGGTTTAGGGTTAGGGTTAGGAGCTAGGGTTAGTTTTAGGGTTAGGGTTAAGAGCTAGGGTTAGGTTTTGGGGTTAAAGTTAAGGTTAGGGTTAGGGTTAGGTTTAGGGGTTAGGGAAAATAGGATTTTGAATGGGACTGAATTGTGTGTCCCCACAAGGTTATTTATACAAGACGATGTGTGTGCATGTGTGTGCATGCTGAACAAAACGAATAAGTGCAGAGAAGTAGACAGTCATGTCTATGATAATACACATATTCTACACAAACAACCCATCTCTCTCTGTCAGTATATGGACGGCTGTAACAGCACAGACGCAGAGCATTTTGAAAGCAGATCGATTCAAATGGCTCGCCACTGCATTCGCAGATGCCGTGCACAAGGACAGACGGCTGACAAACATAATTATTCTACTCCTCTCCTCTCTCTCTCCAGCAAAACGATCTGCCACTCCGAACAAGAACTCACTCTACAGGAGGTGTCTTGGCAGCCGTTCACTGGCTCTAGGCTCATCCAGAATATTATCTCTCTCTCTCTCTCTCTCTCTCTCTCTCTCCCTCTGTCTCTCTCCTTCTCTCTCTTTCTCTCCTTCTGGAGAAAGCAAATAAAACTAAACTAAAGAGGCCAAATGGAGTGGAAATGAGAGAGAGAGAGAGAGAGAGAGAGAGAGAGAGAGAGAGAGAGAGAGAGAGAGAGAGAGAGAGAGAGAGAGAGAGAGAAAGAGAGAGGACAGGATAACAGATCTGTTCAGATGGAGGAATGATCCCAAATAAAGTACTCAAATATTCATCATAGTGGAAATCAGACAGAGAACGGGGCCCTCCAGCCCCTCTTACCCTATCTCTCTCTCTCTACTTCTCCAGAGCTCTGCCTCGCTTTCCCTTTCACCCGTCTCCTCTCTCCTTCTCTCTCACCCTTAATCCTTCCTTCTCCCTCCATCCCCTCCCTCCTTCCTCCCTCTCCCCCTCTCTCTCCTCTCTCTCCCCTCTCCTACTCACTCCCTCCTATCACTCGACGGTGGCTGTGCAGACACGAGGCTGTGCCATTACCTTAAGCACGTCTCGGCGAGGTGAGCTAGATTAAGGGAATGAATAAGGCTTTGGAGTGCAAAGCACCCGCCACCTCACTATAAATCACCACTAAACCCTGCCTGAATGACTCTGACCCAGCCAGAATTACACCGCTCCTCCCTCTCTACCTCCTCCTCCCTCTCTGCTCTCTCTCTCTCTCTCTTCTCTCGGTCTCTCCTCTCTCTCTCTCGCTCTCCCCAAGTTCTCTCTACTCTCTCTCTCTCTCTCTCTCTCTCTCTCTCTCTCTCTCTCTCTCTCTCTCTCGCTCCTCTCTCTCTGGCTGTCTATCTTAGCTCTCCTGGTAATTGTCTCTCTCTCTCTCTCTCTAGCTCTCACACTCCCACTCCCTCATCCTCTCTAGTTCTCCTTGCCCTTTATATTTTTTGCCTTCACCCTTTACTCCTCTCTGTCAAAGAAACTCCGGAAAAAATTTCATTAAGGGACTTTTCCCTTCTCTGCTTCAGTTTGATCCACCTGATGTAATGGAGGTGATGGAAGTAATTGGTAACTTACAGCTATCAGCAGCAGATCATGATGATGTTCCTCTTTGGTGAAATCAGTGTCTTCCTACATTTTTGAGCCTCTAACGTATATCTTCACAAAATCAATGCAAACTGGTATTGTTCCTAAAGATGAGAAAATTGCCCAAAGTTATCCCCCGCTATAAATCTGGGGATCCAAGGATCTTTTACTAATTATTGTCCAATATCTGTACTACCATCTTTTTCTAAAATCCTAGAAAACTGGTGCATAAAATAAGGTTGAAACATTTAAACCAACACTGTGTTCCAAATGAGCACCAACATGGTTTTCATAAAAACTTCTTCACAGATATGGTCATTTTACAAGTTGTGGATAAAATCTTTACAGCCCTGAACAACAACGAATACGCTCTTGGCATCTATCTAGATTTACCCAAAGCGTTTGACCACGGTGATGATGAAATATTTTACTTTTTTTGGCCAAATTGCCATTTTTAACGGATCTCATGATGATGATACATATAAATGGCTATATAATTATGTTTATGATAGAGAACAATTTGTATATGCAAATGGTTGTTCATCTACCAGGGCTCCTCTGTGCTCCTCTGTAGCTCAGCTGGTAGAGCACGGTGCTTGTAACGCCAAGGTAGTGGGTTCAATCCCTGTGACCACCCATACACGAAAAAAAATAAAAATAAAATGTATGCCTGCATGACTTGTAAGTCGCTTTGGATAAAAGCGTCGTGCTCATGGACATATTATTATTGAAATCCTGTGGCAATTCCACAGGGTCTGATCCTTGGACCTTTGTTATTCCTAATATATATCAATGACCTTGCTGCTGTGTCTTCTACCATACTACCCATTATTTTTGCTGATGATACCAACTTCATTTTATCACACAAGAATCAATTACGCAAAATCAGGCATGACAAAATCACATTTTCTGAATGGTTCCAGATAAAACAAATTATATTTTAATGTTTGAAAAAGATCTAACTTCTGATTGTATTCACTGGTAATAATAAATAAGAAATTATGTATAAAAAAGAGAGCAGAATCTCAATTGGTGGGAATGAAATGGACCAGGTTTCATCTACTAGATTCCTCACTGTCATAGAGTGATTGAAAAGTAGTGAACAAGTCAGTTGGTGTTATCAGAAAGATTAGTGGTTTGTTTCATCAGGCGTGCGTCTAACACTATACTACAGTTTAAGTGACAAATATCTCATGTATAGCAATATTGTCCCTGGGCCTGGGCCAGTACGGGTGATTCCTAACCTACACAAATTACTCATCACCACAAACTACATTTTCAAGACTAGCCACCTCCTCTAACTACTGGTTGGCTCCATCTGGCCCTCTCTTTAAGAAAACTCATATATTGTCTATCTACTACATTAATAATACTTAACTGATGCACCTTATCTACAAATACACATAACTCCCAGACAGCCTACCTAAACACACACAACTTCAATGGATTTTCCAGGTTAATCCCAGAATCCATTTTGCAAAATAAAACAACACAAGACACTGTGATATAACCTTTCACCCGCCCCACTGCACTGCCTGCACCTCGCGTAGTCAAGTATCTATCAGAGACAGAGAGTTCCCTATACTCCTGGAAATTACCCTCACAAACTTCAAGCCGTAGACTAGGGGTCAGCCTGATGAACCGTAAAACCCTGAGTAGGTAGACTAGGGTTCAGACTGATGAAACCAGACTACCGCAGTTAAGTATACCTAGGTCCAGGCGTCAGCCCTGATGAACCACACTACCCAGTACTAGACTTAGGGGTCAGGGGTCAGCCTGATGACTAACACTACCCCAGTACTAGGACAGGGGTCAGGGGTCAGCCTGATGAACCAGACTACTCCAGTGAGTAGACTAGGGTAAGCCTGATGAACCAGAACTACCCAAGCAGTAAGACTAGGGGTCAGGGTCAGCCTGATGAACCAAGGACGACCAGTCGTAGACTAGGGGTCCGGGGTCAGTCCTGAGACACCACAGACTACCACAAGTAGTCCCCTAAATGTAGCCTAGCTCCTCACACTCACACACACACAGAATTCAACCATGTTTTTTTTCTTGTGAACTGTGTATATCATTGAAAATGAAATAATTACTTGTGTGCTTGTATAATTAATCAGTGGGCTTCCAACCTGCGCATCGTTTTAACTGTTTTTTTTATCTCTGTACGTTTTGTCGTTCAATCAAGCCTTGTTTTCCTTTGGTGCAAATAAATAAAAAACTCCCTCTCGCTCTCTCTCTTCTCTTCTCTCATCCATCCAATTCTCTCTATCTCTCTCTTCCTCTCATATCTCTCTTCTCTCTCTCTCGTCTGTATTTATTCCTTCTCTCTATGTCACGGTTTCGGGGCGAGGCTGCTCCTCTCTCATGTTCGGGCAAAGGCTTCGGCGTTTCGTTGTCTCCGGAATACTAGCTGCCAAGCGTTGTATGTTTCATGTTCGTTGCTTTTGTCTGTTTGTTGTCACATACCTGTTCTCGTTTACGTAAATTAGTGTTCCTATAAGTTTTTCTGTTGTGTATACTAGTGTTGTGGTTGTTATTGGTTTTGGTCTGTCGTGTGTAGGGCGTTCAGTTTTGTATTTCCGCATCGGTTGAAGCTTTCCATACCACTGCGTTGGGAGTATTAACGCAACATGTTTTGTGGCTTTCGTTTGGTTTTCGCACTTCGTGCGTATGCTTAGCCTTCGGGCAAGAGTTTGATTATTTCCTTGTTGGAGATTACTAAAGTCTGTGGGGAACTATACCCCGGTTGTCCTGCGTTTGATATTCCACCTACACCCACCTAGCAGCACGCGTGATAGAATAACACACCCGAAAATGGAATCAGCAGGAGCCGCAGCAGAACAGACGACGCTGCGAGGACAGGTTCCAGGGAACAAAGTGGAATCCATGATCCTGCAGATGGGGACCGGTGCACTGCAGGAGGTGATCAACACACAATACCGCGTCTGGGCACGCATCCACCCACCACCCTCCATGCCAGCACCATCGTCCCAGATCCGCCCATATCCGCACCGTAATCCAGAGGAGGTCCGAACTCTCGCTCCCGTAGGCGCATACGATGGAACCGCGGTCCGGGTGATCCAGGGATTCCTTCTCCAGGTGGAGCTGTACCTGGCCACCTGCACCCGCGCGCGGGCCTGGACATGAGAGCGTGTCCGCCTGAATCTCATGCCTTTTCGGAAAGGCATGGGGACAATGGGCCAACGCGAGTGGAGGAGGGATCGACTCGCGAACACCATCACGTACGACGAGGTTTCTCCCGCCGCTTCAGGGCGGTGTTTTGACCATCCCGCTCGGATGGGAAAGCGGCGGGGCGAGAGTCTGAGTCTTTTCCTCCGGCAGGGGAGGAGGAGTGACCCAAGAGATTCGCTCCGTCGAATTCCGTTACTCTAGCGGCAGATGCAGGGTGGAATGAATGTGCTCCTCGTCGATCACTACAGATGTAGTTCTACGAGAGGACGTTCCGTCTGGAGGCTGGCTTGTTAGGGACACACGCCTATCGTTCGACCAGTTGGTCGACATGTCCATCAGGCTTGGAGAACCTACTAGCTACCCGCGGACGTCCCCGAGGGGGGTCCGTCCATTATCACTCTCAGCGCCTCCCGAGCCGTTGTCCCATGGAGATCGGGGGCGCTGGCGTCTAGAGAGAGGATGGTCGGCTTACTTAGGGGGGTACATCCCATGCACCAAACTGTGGTTCGGGGAGGGAACACCGCGGCTAGGTGCTGGGATGGCCTCCTAGGGGAGAGGACGAACAGGTCCCGCACTGGGGATTCCTTCCAGTAGTGCGTAGGCGTCCCCACTCACCCAGAGCTCTCTGTTGCACATTTTTTGTATTACCTGTGAGTTTTCACAGGTAGCACCTCATTCCAGCATAAGGCGCTGGTAGCTTCAGGCGCTGGCTGGGAATTTTGTTGATAAGGAGTTTGTTTTTATAGCCCTTAGGGATTCACCTTCTTCCTGTTTGATGTCCCTTTCCCCGTTTCATGCTCTAGATAGTCGTCCGTTGCGTTGGGGGGCGGGGCTTGATCAGGGAGGTCACTGCGCACCTTTAGGATGTGTGTGCGCAGGGCGGGTCCATCAGAGAGTGATTCAGCTTATTTCTTGATTGACTCTCCGGCGTTTATCCGGTGTGTGCTGGTCATGCCCTGGTTTGACGTACCCATAACCCATTTATTTTTCGGTGGCAGGAGAGGGCTCTGATGGAGTGGTCTGCCAGTGTGTGGGTCGATGTTTGGGCGTTTCCGTGTGGGCTACCTTCGGTGGAGAGGTCCAAAACCAGGTGCCAGGCATTGCACTTTCCCCCGAGTATGGGGATTTGGCCATCGCGTTTAGCAAGTCGAGGGCGACGCGGTTGCCGCTCCATAGGCAGGGAGATTGTGCGATAGACCTCCAGGCAGGAAAGCTGCGGTTCCCACGGAGCCATGTGTATACCTCTGTCCTTCAGGAGGGAGAGAAAGCTAATGGAAACTTACATAGACGCAATCTCTGAGGACAAAGGATACACACGGCCTTCCCACTTTCCCCTGCGTCCTCTGAGTTTCTTTTTGTTGAAAGAAGAAGGATGGGGGTTTTACGCCCGGGATCGATTACACGTGGTCTCAATCAGATCACGGTGACGTACAAGTTATCCACTCCCGCTGATTGACGACCATGGACTGAGTCCTTGCATGGGCGCGTTTCTTTCACGAAATTATGATTACTCAGGAGCGCGCTACAACTTGGTGCGCATCAGGGAGGGCGATGAAGGAAGACCAGCATTTAGTAACCAGCTCGCGGCCATTACGAGTATCTTGTCATGACATACGGGTTGATGAACGCTCGCTCAGTTTTCCAATCATGTCGTGGATGAGATCTTCAGGGAAATTTGCAGAATGGGCAGGGGGTCGTGGGTGTAGCATAGAATGGAACATTCTAAGGCTCCGCCTATCCGTGTCGAGCATGTGGCCCGGTGCGCATGAGTGTTGCGTAGCTTGCGTGGAGCACGACCTGTAATGTTAAGGCAGAGAAGGTCCTGTTTTTCCAGGAGTCGTCCTCCTTTTTGGGGTATCAGTTGTCTGCGTCAGGGGTGAAGGATGGAGGTAGAACCCGGGTGTCAGCCGTGCCGTAATTGGCAAACACCAACCACTGTGAAGGAGTGCAGCAGTTTAGTTAGTTTTTGGGGTCTTCGAATTACTACCGGAGGTTTATCCGGGGGTTTGGGAAAGGTGGACAGCCTCCAATCACGTATCTCTTGCAAGGGGGGCCCAGTGGCGTCTGTCCTGGGTCTGCCGAGTCGGACAGGGCATTTGGGAGGCTGAATGACCTGTTTACCTCGGTTCCAGTGCTGGAGCAGCCGGATCCCTCTCTTTACCATTTCAGGTAGAGGTGGACTGCGGGTCTGAGGCCGTATATTGGACCGTGCTTTCCACAACGGTTCTAGGCGCGCCAAAAACCTAAACTCCGCACCTGTGCCTTCTAATTCCAAGAAATCTCAGTCCGGCGGAGCGAAACTAATGACGTAGGGGACAGGGAGCTTGTTAGCCGTGGTACAGGCCCTAAAGGTGTGGGGAGGCAATGGCTTGAGGGGCTCACCACCTTTCCCTCATTTTGAGGACCACCGTAACACATGGAGTACATCCCGGTGCAGCGAGGAGGCTAAACCCTCGGCATGCTAGAATGGGAATATGTTTTTGACCCGGTTTACATTTAAGATCAACGTACATCCCTGGGGTCACAGATACGGTAAGGCAGATGCGCTATGTCTCGGCGGCATGAACTTTATTGACACGGATGACGAGGTCCGTGGAGCCGCAAACCCCATTTCTGCCGGAGTCGTTGTCTGGTGGCCACCGGTAGTGGTGGGAGGTCGATGCTGAGCTCGAGCGGGAGCCGTTTACGGCACCGACCATAGTCCACCAACAGTGCCGGCAGGGTCGGAAGTTACGTTCCCAGCCGGAAGTTAGGTTAGGGATCGATTGATCTATTGGGGCTCACACGTCACCCCTCCTCTTGGGAAACACCCGGGTATCAGCGCCGGACAGTGCACTGTCCTTAGTGCCAAGTACTGGTGGCCCACGGTTGCAAAGGTGATTGTGTAGGGTTTATGTTTTCCTCCTGCTCGGTGGCCGCCCAGTGTAAGGCGCCTAGACATCTGAATAGGGGTAAGTTAATACCCTCTGCCCGTTCACACAAAGACCATGGTCCCACCTCTCGGTGGATTTTCCTTTAACTGACCTTACTCATCCTTCACAGGGGGGATACCACCTATACTGGTCGTTGTGGAAAACGGTTCTCTACGGCCTGTCGTTTGCTCCCCATAGCCCGGGCCTCCTACCGACCCTGCAAACTGCCGAATCCCCTATTCACGCCAAGTGTTCCGTCACTACTGGGTACCCGAGGGAATATTGTGTCTGAGCGGGGTCCACAATTTACCTGAAAGAGTTGAGGGCCCTTTATGGAGCGGTTTGGGGGGGTTCGGTGAGCCCTCACCTCGGGGTTACCACCCGTAGAGTAATGGGGCAGGTTGGAACGTCCGTGACCAGGATGTGGGTAGGTTTCTTTAAGAACAATCTGACAGGAACGGCCGGTGGAGTGGGCAAGGTATGTTCCTGGGGCCCGAAATGGCCCAGAATATCCCCTACGCCAATTGCCTCCACTAGACCTAACCCCTTTTCCAATGTGTGTTAGGTTACCAGCGTTTCTGGCACCTTGGCAGCAGAGCCAGCTCGAGGTTTCCTGCAGGTGGCAGAGTGGTCGTACGGGCGCTCGGCCGGAGGACTGGGAAAGCTGCACACGTCCACTGCAGTCGGGCGCCTCCGACGTCATTAAGGCGAGCGCCGATCTCCACCGCAGTGAGGGACCGGTGTATACGCACCTGGTTGGATCGAGTCTGGCTCTCTACAGAAACCGCCCCTCCGCCTGCCCCTGTCGGAAACTTGGTCGGCGGTTGTAGGGCCACTTTAAATCCTGGGAAGGTTGAACAGGTTTTGTTTTAAATTTAAACCCCTACCTTTTAATTAAAATTTTTAACCCCCTCTTTTCCATTGTCCCTTTTTCTCAGGCCGGGTGTAGCTGGCCCACCCCAAAAAAGTGAAAATCGGGGGAACCCCCCCGCCCCCTTTGGGAATCGGGGGGCCACCGGCGTTCCCCCGGGAGTCCATTTTGGGATTGGGAGACGCCCGGAAGGGGGGTTTCTCCATATCTAGTGGAGGGGGAGGGAAACGGCCCGGGATAGCGGTGCGGGGTTGCCGGGGAGGGGGACATTTTGGACCCGTCCCCTGACAAATTTCCCATCTTGGGCACCCACGCCCCTCCCCGCGTCCCCCGGGGTCGTCCCACGGGCCCGGAGTCGGGGGCACGTCGGGACCCGGGCGCTTCAGGGGGGGGGTTTTAAGCCCCACTTTTTTCGGCCGAGGCTCCCTCTTTTCCCTTGTTCGGGAAAGGCTTGGGCGTTCTTTGGGTCCCCGGGAAAAACTAGCTGCCACCTTTTTGAAATTTTTTCATGTTCTTTTGTTTTTTGTCTTTTTGGTTGCCCAAAAACCGGGTTCTGGGTTTAGCGTAATTAGTGTCCTATAGTTTTCCGTTGTTTTTTTGTCTAGTGTTTGTGTGTTATTTTTTTGGTCTTCGTGTGTGGGGCTTCATTTTGTATTTCGCTGGGTTTGAGTTTCCCCTCCATTTCGTTGGAGTATTACGCCCCCTTTTTTGTGCGTTTTCTTTTTGTTTCGCCTTCGGCGTATTTCTCCTTTTGGGGCAAAAAGTTGGTTTAAATTTCCCCCTTGTTGGAGTTACAAAAGTCTTTTGGGACATACTTCTTGCCCCTGCTTTTGATTCCACCTCACCCCCCTTCCAGCACCGTAAATCTCTCTTTTTTCCCCCTCTTCTCTCTCTGCCTCCCCTTCTTTCCTTCTCTATCACTTTCTTACCTTCTGCCCTCTTTCCCTCTCGCCTTCTCTCTCTCTCTCTCTCTCTTCTCTCTCCCTCACTTATTTTTCTTTCATTCTTTCTTTCGTTCTTTATTTCTATCTCTCTCCTTTTGCCTCCACTGGAGTGTGAGAGGGAACAAAGTTAGTGCCAGTTGGGCTGTGAAAAATCAAGTCAATTGGTCCTTATGATGGCAACTGCTTCGTGAATGGTTAAACACCCCATACGCCATGACACACACTCATCTACAGCACGCCTTGAGCAAAGGGTGGAGGGAGAGCGGGATAGAGAGAGGTAGGGGTGAGGGAGAAAGTTACAGAAAGACAGATAGTAAGACGCGCAGAGAGAGAGAGAGAGAGAGAAGGATGGGAGAGAGCGAGAGAGAGAGAGAGAGAGAGGAGAGAGAGAGAGAGAGAGAGAGGAGAGAGAGAGAGAGAAGGAATGGGAGAGGTGGGAGAAGTAAGAGAGATGGATGTAACGAGTGAGAGACAGGAAGATGGAGGGACGATGGATGGAAAGATTGGAGAGAGAGAATGGTGAGACAGAGAGAGCATTAGTATAATATCCACTCGCCATTAGGGTAGGAGCAGGATCCAGGGAGATGTGAGATGAGGGGAAGGGATGAGTATGAGGGGGAGGGGGAGGAGGAGGAGGATAGGGGAGAGAGAGAGGGTGAGGGAGGAGAAGGGATGAGGGTTGAGGGGAGGAGAGAGGGATGGGGGAGGAGGGATAGGGAGGCGAGAATGGATTGGAGGGAGGAGAGGGATGAGGGATGAGGGAGGAGAGGAGGGATGAGGGGGGAAGTGATTGGGGAGGAAGGGATGAGGGTGAGGGGAGGAGAGCGAGGTATGAGGGGCAGAGGATGGGGAGGGAGTAGAGGGCTGAGGGGAGGAGAGGGATGAGGATAGGAGGAGAGGGTGCGTTGAGGGGAGGAGGAGAGGGATTGAGGGGGAGAGGGAAGATGAGGGGAGGAGAGGGATATGAGAGGGGATTCGGGGAGGAGAGAGCGGGATATGCGGGAGGATTTCGATGTGAGGCTCTATATAACTTTATTTTTTTAATTCTTTTTATTATTTCTTTTCCAAAAGGAAAAGGCCCAGCATTGTCTGCCCGGCGACGGCCCGGGTTTCCCGAGTTTTCCCAAAATTGGGGGTAATGAAAAAAATCTCCTCTTTCACAAAACCCCAAACCTTCACCAAAGGTTTTAAAAGGTTTTTTTTTTTTTCCCATTGGAGGGCCCCAAACCCGGTTTCTTTTCCCAGTTTGTTTTTAACTGAGAGGGAGCATATGTCAAAGGGGAGGGGGAGAAAAGAGAGGGATAGGGGAGATGGGGAAAAATTAGATAGAGAGAAGCGAGGGGTTTAAAGGTGAAAGATTGAGACCAGGAAAGAGGGAGAATTTTGGGGAAAAGGGGGAAAAAGAGAGATGGTAAAAAGAGTGCAGAATTTGGGAAAAGGAAAAGATAGTAGAAATGAGAGAGATAGTGAGAGAGAGACCAGGGGGAGAGAAGAGGAAGAAGGGGAGGGAAAAAAAAAAGAAGAAAAAAGAAAGAAAGAAAGAAAGAAAAAAAGAAAAGAACGAAAGAAAGAAAAAGAAAGAAAGAAAGAAAGAAAAAAAAGAAAGAAAGGAAAAAAAAGAGATATTTAAGTGGAAATTTAGGGGAGAGAGAGAAGAGAGGGGAGAGAGAGAGGGGAGAGGAAGAGAGAGAAAAAAAAAGGAGCGATGTGGGGGAAAATGGAGAAAAAGAGAGAAATGCGGGAAAAGAGAGGAGGGAGAGGAAAAGAAAAAGGCCCCCTTGGGTTCAGGTTTTACTTATAATGTGCTGATAGACGAAGGAGAAAAAAAGCCCATCCCTCCAAAATGCCCACCCCCCGGGGCCCCTAACGATTTGTGGTGTGTGTGTACTCTTTTAGTGTGGTACACCGTTAAATGTCACAAAATTCCCGTGTTTAAAGCGGTGGGTTTGAAATCGGGGCAGGGGACCGAACCCATTTTTTTAAAAGACTTTACGAAATATAAAGGGC